>KZ308166.1:1330855-1361478 GCA_000376725.2 Ladona fulva
ATATATATATATATAAAGATAGTAAAAGTAACAAAACATTAAAATTTCATAATAATATAGACTTATGAATGCTTTAAACCGAATAAGAAAGGAGACCTCTTAGCCATTAATGTATCCACAGCTGTACCTTCTGAGAGATGGTATAGTTCTTGGTAATTTAATGATTGAATACGTAGGTAACAATTTTAATCATCTATCACATCCAAAAAGAAGCATTTAAGAGAGTCGTTAAAGTTGTTTGTATCATCAACGCAATTTAAATAAAATACGTCCTCTTAACCTGCTCGCCATCCTTTCCGTACTCCATGGACTTAAGAACGTCCTTAAACTTTATGACCACTGACGCTCGCCGCTCTCTGATAAAAATACATGCGTGGTTGAACGACCTCTTTATCGAGTATTTTTATTATTTATTCCATGTATGAGAAGCCTCTTGGTTTTAGGATGGATTCGTTTTGGACGGAAACCACGGAAATGTTCTTTCGAAACTGAATACCTCCAGAAACGAGAAGTTTCTTCCTCACGTGGTAATTGCGGGAGAGTTTGAAAGGCGTTTAAAGGAAGAGGTCGAGTGATGCTATCGAAACGCTGTGGGATATATAGTACAGTTGGATGGAAGAACGTCCCGAGAAATAGAATCTCCGAAGAAGTTACGCTGGAAGGCTTGACTTATTACACCATTAAGACTTCAATTTACAAATTATCTTGTCACAACTCGATGTTTCAATAGAGAAGGACTATAATATTACAACGATATATTTCGTAGCAGTAGAAATGCCGAATTGAAAAATGTAGAGGTTTAAAGGTTAACCTTGGTTTTAATGCAATGACTTTTTAAAAGAGTATGCACTTGAAAGGATCATAGGATAGTTTAAAATATAAAATGAGATTATCTTTTAACAAATAATAACAAATCCGGCACATTTTAGCGAGCAATGCAGAAAATCACGAATAAAATAGAAAAATTCTGATTTATTTATAGCCATATGAATCAAATGGAAAAATAGAAAGTGACTTGAAACAATAACAAAGGTAATTCTCCACTCCTCACCTTCAGGTTTTCATAAGATAATAGGTTCCTACCAAATTTTACCGATATATTCAATGGAAAAACAAAATATCTTACAACGAAACTCATCTAACGATATATGATGGATCTTATGAACAATTTATAGGAAGTGTATCATTATTTCAAATTAAATTCAGGCAATTATCGTTACCTATAAGCAAAATGTAAAGGAAAAGTTAAATTTACTCCTGCAAAATTTTTTAATCACTTCCAGAATTTACGGTACAAATTTAAGCGGAATGTTTCCCTTGGAAACAATTACTGTCTCGCTCAGAAACCACCAACACGTCAGACTCTTCGACATTCTATCTACAGAGGGGTCAAGGAACGGTAGCGTGCACTGTTCGACTATTCGGAAAAGATTTTTTCTACTCGACGCGGAAAGAAGTCGATCTGAGTTGAAACAATGAAAAACGCTCCGAACTCGAGAAACCGAAAATAATTCACGGAAATTATCCAAATCCTTTTAATTCCACGGGTGGCACTGACAAGAACTAGAGACGGCATTTAAAAACAGCTGCATCTCTCCCTCGTAGGAGATAATGAGACCGCCCAAAGGGATAGAGTTGAATGGGAATCCACACACACAGGGGTGATTGAACGGAGGGAGAAGGATACCTTCATCCACAGATTCCCAAATATCTTCTTCCTCTCCGACCTCACCTTTCCTTCTCATACTCCTTTACGCGGCGCTTCCTGGGGTCAACCCGAATGAGAAAGAGGAGGAATATAACGGTCGTAGAGTAGTACGGAATCGTCCGCCTTTGGCCATCCGAGTCGCGCTCCCTCGATGAGGAGGCTGAGGAGTTGGTAGGGGACTTTAACTGTTAGTCAAGCAGCTCCAGATTCATCATCGAAACTCATTTTAGCTTCGATATCTTCCACAAGTGCGATGGGAGTGGTGTTGTCGATCGGTTCACTGGGATGAGGATCGAAAAAGAGAGAGAGACCGTGAGAGCGACCTCAGAGAGTCGACGTGACGATCGCTTCTGGTTTCCGGATGACCGCGAATGAGAGAGCGATAAAGAAAGGTGGGGAAGTTACGGAAGAACCGAAAGAGGGAAAAGAAAGTCACACCTTTCTTGTTGAATCGTCCCTCTTGGCGGATTTGGGATCTGAAATTTATTTAAGGATACAGGCAGGGACAGATCGTAACTTATCAGAGGGAGGTTGGTAGTGATTTTCACCCAGTCAGCTTCTATTGTATTTGAGAGAGGGTAGATGCAGGGGTGTAGTTAGAATTTGTTTTAAAGCCAAGGAGTAAACACTGCATTACCCACAATCCAGGGGTAGGAATAGTTTTGCCCAAAATCCAACGAAAATATAAACTGATTTATTTTAAAATGTATACCCTGCGAATCTCCTGTGGTGTTTGAACGGCATAATTGCGAGTGGCCATCCTCTCGCATGCTTTCATTTATTGTTGGCTCTGTTCTCATGGGGGGATTTGAACCCCCAAAACCACCCTCTTAGGTACGCCTATGGGCGGATGGGTATGTCCATTGTGAATAGCCCCAAGAAAATCGACTATGGAGATTACTTTGAATGAGAAATTATTCAATACGAGGTGAAACTGAACATTTTCAAAAAATCACATAGATTAAAATGATTTTTCATCCGTGCGAGTAAATTGCTCGAGATACCCACTGGGAGGTTTTTATATCAGCTGTTAGGCCAAACAGATCAAATTTAGCATTAGCAAGGTTTAGAACGTCAATTTATGAAAATAAGCTAGAATAATTGATCGATTTACATTTATTTACCTTCACGATAATGACCTTAACCTAGTAAAGCTCCGATAAATATACATCACTGAAATATGAGAGTATGTGTACTCCTGCATTAACGCATATATAAGCCGTCCAGGTATGCAACTATATAATTCATCTATATTTTCAACCGTATCAATAAAAACCCGAAAAATAAATACAAGATCTATTTTGTGCTAATAAAGTTTGAAGTTATGAGAGCTATCGTGAAACAAGAGAGAACCCGTGGAAGATTCAAGCCTTGACTTTTTCATCCCACTGTTTGTCCTAATTTTCTAATTTAAAAAATTTAATATGTCAGCATCGATTCATAATATGATAAACACCATTCAGCATTGAAATACTCGTAAAGTTTTAGCCACCGTCAAGGTTCCTATATAGCAACATCCGTGGCAAAGCAGGATGTTAATGCATGCCCAGCATTATTTGAAATGTCACTCCAAATCTAATAAATTTCAGTTTTATCTTCTGGATATAAATTACTAAAATACATAATGGTAGTTCTATATTAATTTACATTGCTAACGGATATTTGAATCAAAAAATTATTTTAGTATCCTGGTCTTTTAGACCAGTATAATTTTGATTCTTCCATAAAGCACCAATTCGTTTAATGACTGCAGATAGAGAAAATGTAATTTTTACTATTAAATAAATTTAATGGAACAGTGATACACCACTAAACGCCATGAAGCATAAAAAAATCCTTTTACGTGAATTTCTAGGAAGAATTCCTTTATAGCGAAAAATTATTTTCTCCTCTAGCTTTCATTGTATTCCAATGACTCGGGACAAAATTAACCCGCGTTAAAGTGTAAAGTTATAAGTTATAGTAAATAATGTCTTGTGAAATCTTAAGGAAATAATTAGCTGAATATATTCGAAGACGGTTCGCAATAACTTAGAATTCAACAGCCACTCCAATCGTTTATGTAATAAACGAAGGAAATAATTTGCAATGTTTGAAATCGATCGAATAATGGATTGCACTGATTCCTAATTACACCTGTTCAATAGAATTTTAATAACTTTCAACTTTTTCTCATTCCAATAGAAATACCCCTCTGACAAAATAACGCTAAATATTTCAGATTACGAGAGAATTAAGTATGAGAATTTTGCACTTGGCTCAAATGCCGAATATAGGTCTGGTATTATAATGTATACTTAAAAACGACGTTAACTAAACTTCACTTTAAGGCCTGGTATTAGAACGTTTTGTTGGAGTTAAAGTGAAGATTATAGTAAAACTCTTGGGTAGTGTTCTATCTTGGGATGGGAGGTGTGGAGATGAGGTTCGAAGAAGAGTAGCATTGGCCAAAGAAGCTTATATAAAGCGAAGGGAATGGATGACAAAGGGCCTCGATACAGGAAAATATTGGTAAAATCCTTGATATGGAATTTTAGCTGTACGGGTGTGAAACATGGACCTTACGTAAAGAGAACATCAAAATATTTTAGGCATTTGAGATGTGGGTGTGGCATAGAATGGAAAAGGTGAGCTGGGTGGATAGAAAAACAAATATAGAGGTGCTAGAAATGGTTGGGGAGGAAATGGTTTTAATTGAAGTAATTAAGCTCCGACAGAAGAAATGGGTACGTCAAATATTGAGAGGAGAGGGATTGCTGAAGAATGTAATAGAGGGTAGAATGCAAGGGAAAAGACAGAGGGGAAGGCAGAGGCAAAAGATGTTAGATAAAATAAAGGGGGGAGTGAGTTACCAGGTAACGAAAGAAAAGGCTATGAATAGGAAATACTAGGGCGCATGGACCTACCGAAAGGTAGAACACTTGAGTAAGTATAGTAAATCTCCTATATGTAAGATGAATTAGCATGGAGAAGCACAATAATTTTCACTTTAACTCTAAAAAAACAACGTAATACTGGGTTCTAAGGTGAACTTTAGTGAAAGTCCATTTTAAGTATACATGATAATACCGGGCCATAGTCTATTATGTAAGACATCGACTATACAGCATTGATGGAAGTGATACTTTCCTTCGGCCTAAGCAAACTAGGCCTCCTTTTGGATTAGAAAATTTCGTGAAACGATCTCTGCCATGGCAAAGGTCTCTCCAACTCCTTAATTTTAGCTACTGCATCCACATTCGCACGCTTTGACTAACAGCAGTGGAAAGTCGGCGATTTGGACGCCACGGGGGAAATTGGAGAAGTCACCGAAGCCGCCCATATAGAGCTATGCACCACAGGACCCGCTCTGGAGTGACTGCGCACAATTTGAAGATACTTGGGTCGGCCCCCTCTATCNAAATCACATAGATTAAAATGATTTTTCATCCGTGCGAGTAAATTGCTCGAGATACCCACTGGGAGGTTTTTATATCAGCTGTTAGGCCAAACAGACGCTTTGACTAACAGCAGTGGAAAGTCGGCGATTTGGACGCCACGGGGGAAATTGGAGAAGTCACCGAAGCCGCCCATATAGAGCTATGCACCACAGGACCCGCTCTGGAGTGACTGCGCACAATTTGAAGATACTTGGGTCGGCCCCCTCTATCATTAGCAACAGCCAAGCGCCCACTCCTCGGGCTGGCCATACAACCAGAACTTAAGTGGGCGAGTCTCTTCCAACTCACCGTCCCTTCCGCCGTCTCTTCGGTCCTCAGATGATCTCCCACTGGAGAACTGAGAGATATTTGGCGGGAAATGAGAAAATGGTCAAGACTGGAAGGAGAACTCTAAGACGGTACGGACCGAGTGGCATGTGTGAGGTTAATAAGGAGGAATGTTAGGAGGAGTTCAAAGAGTGATGGCATCGTTCTCATGGTAATCTGGCGTTAACTGTGGACTTGGAAGGCATTCCAATGGCGCCGCAGATCCGTAAAATTGATGGCTCCAAATTTGAAGTTGAGTCTGTGGCCATTGACATCTTATTATTTCACTAGGAACTAAAATGATTGCGGCAAAGACGTTGTGGGGGCATTTGTTCTGAGGACTCTCCATCTTTCGCTGTCCAGAGACTAGACGCAACTTATAACAGCAGGTGTTTAGTGGTCAATTCTGATGAGGAATGGTTTAAACGATGGTCCTAACAACGCTAGAAGTATGAGAGGTCTAGGGAGGATTTTTCAAATGTTTACTCGGAATCTTTAGGCTTTCCATATTTCCGGAAATTCTTTTTCCAATTATAGATAATTACATTTAATGCACACATTCCTTCACAGACAAATTATGGATCAGATTAACGCAAAGTTCAAATTAGTTGGAAACAAATTATGAAAGTCGTTTACTTATTGAGCACCAATGGATTAAAATGCATTTTTTAAAGCATTGAAAAATAACTTGAGGAAGAGATAAACAAATAATGGCAATAAAAGTGGACTAAATAATTGAGAAGAGATTTTTGCAAATCTGATGGTTGTGAAATAAACGCACAGATTTCAATGCCCTTGCCATTATTATACCACTGAAAATCAAATATTATTCATAATAGTACTCATTCATTCGCTGATAAATTTTCCTTTAGCATGATAAGTGATGTAAATTCATCAATTTTCTATTAATGAGCACAGGTTCATACTTTAACTTCACGAAGTTGAAAAATAGATTCGTGTGTAGCCGAAGAGAGACCCAACAATTAATTTTTTTTATCTATATAAAGTAACTGTTTAATTTGAAAAAAAATATCTTTCAAACGTATGATATAATTAAACAGAGATACGCATTCACGTTAAAATGTAAAGTTTACTTCAACATAACATGCTCTCAATTGATACTTCCTTGAAGAAGCGAGATTCAAGTCCCACAATCTACAGTCTTCTTTGAGAATCTTAAACACCTCTTTCGATTATTTTATTAATCGAATTAATGATGGAATAATTAGTTTCCAAGTACGATTACCTGATGTAATTAGAATAGGGAAACTGCTGTAAGAGTAAGAATAGAAATGTTTAAATTAATTCAGAATACGATGATGCAATCAATATTTCATAAGACGAAAACCTAAATTAGATACGTAGAATTCAAAGTTTTATACCAACGAATATTTATACAATAAATTTTCGGAAATTTAAAAATGTCCATCATACAGAGACAGCTCACATGAAACAGATTAGCGATGTTGTAGGTTGCGCCGTTTTCTTGCAAATGAATTTTTTATATCCCGAAAAAACCGCGACTCGCAAAAAGTGTCATCTTTCGTGTACATACCTTATTTTAAAATACTTTCCACGGTAATAAATTTACTCCATCTCCATCTGCGACTACAAGAAAAAACCACAAAAAGAAAATAAAATTACCTTTAATTTGGAGTAAGATTAATTTATATTCTTTGTAAAAATGCTTGACATAAAGTCACAAATTTCATGGGAATAAAATTACAAATCCTATAGCAGTAGAAAATATCTTCTTCCTGTGTTCGTTCACATCAAACGAAATTTTGGGGATTGAAGCTGCTCGTCTCGGAGTAACAGATACTGCACAGAATGGAAAAGGTCTCACCCAAAATTCAGGGTGAATGACCCTATCGTAGATACGTATCTCGCGGATATGTTGCGGAGGGAGACCGGAAGCGGAAAGAGCAATTGTAAATGTCATTAACCTTTGCGTATTCCCAGAGGGTTTCCACGGAAGCGAACGACGGGAATGTTATCTCCAATCGGCATTTAAGTCACTTGTCTCATTAAATGTAGGTTGTAAACAAATACTTCTACCATTTTAGCATTTCTTAAACTCTACGCTTACATAAAGTTACGCCCAAACTAGAACAATCCGGATTTGAGAGAAAGGGCGACTTGAGAAATTGCGAGAAAGATTCGACTGTTACCGTTCTAGAGGTGAAAAAATGAATTCCTTCTGCATTTGCACGAATTGAGATGGAAACTTTCTAAGACGATCCACTCTCTAAGCAATTTAATCTCTATAATCTGAATAATAAAAAAAATGAGAGCGATTAAAAACAAAGTAATAAGGAATCGTATTTATGATATTTTGAGCAAAATCTAAAAAAACACACAGAAAAATGAAAGCATATAAAAAACATAAAGATCTTCTTCACAGATAATTACTAGGATGAAAAAACTATGGATATCTGCTAGATAGAATCTAAAAAAAAGAAATTTAAAAAAGAATAAGAATTAACAATAAATTCAATAAGAAGTTTCGACAAATATGCTTTCGCTATATGAGATCATTTATAAGCTCAAAGTAGTGGAGTAAAAATAGGAATAATTGATGGACTGAAATATCTAGATTACGAAATACAATTAAAGCCGAATTTATTTATAACTACTGCGTTTTTCTGATGCCTTTCAATGAAAGGCATCAGAAAAACAGCAGAAACGGAAAACCTCTCGAAAATGAGCTGAAAAAGTACCAGTGTACTTCCGTCCGGTATTAATATACAACAAAGCAAGGCATATTGAGCATTTTGCACTTTCATACATCTTTTAAATTAATAACTACCCAAGAAAGAGTTTGAGTGCAAAAATAGATTTTTGGAGCGAGAGGAAGAGGGCAACTAACCCCGGTTATGTTTCGAACGACAAATTTTCCAACGAAAATAGGAAGAAAACAGTATGACAGAGAATGAAATATGTTCGGCTGCGTGAAAAGAGAGCGCTAAGAGGATAAGTCAAGGAAAATGGACTGGTCAATCACTCAGCTTGCGACCCCCTCATTAAACGAGCCTCACCTCCTCCAAGCGTGTTTTCCAGGGTTATACACTTGACAACTGCGGGCTACCACAATAATGAAAATAATTGCTACTCTCGGTCCGAGAAGGCGGAAGTCTTTTAACTGCCGAAGCGAAAAGCCAAATGCACCGGCCCCTTTCATTTAAGAAAAAGATAAAGTTTTGGTATTAGTTAAAATTTACGTCGGCGAAGTGTCTATGTCCGTGGAATGTTGAAGTGAATAACAGTTGTTCGCTCTAATCGTTTTAAACATTACTAAACACTACATTATTGTATTTAACTAGCTTTCATACAATAAGATTCTAAAAGAATTACTACTTCATCGCATTCTCTCCGCCTAATTCCTCTCCAAACGGTGCTGCATATCCCGGCATCGAACGGTAACCGAACCGAAAACCGAAAAAACATAATTTTTGGAAAATTTTTCTAAGTTCCAACAATCAGTTCATCAAGTGTCACAGTACTTATATTTAAAAACATGTGTAACGATGAATTACTGCAAAATTATTAACGGAAAAAATTTTAATAACTGAACTTATTCTTTGATTATGTCTTTTATATCAAATACTTTATTCTAAAAATGTTATTAAACGACGTTCTGTATAAGATTCACGTACAATATAAACCCTGCACTGGGATTATTTTATATGAGCCAAAATAAACTAATCGAACCGGTTCGAAAGTTACTATCGGAGCGAAACTGCGACCGAACTGTAATTAAGTGTAATTACGGTTCATAAAACAGCTTCATTATGTACGCATGATCCGACACATAGAAATCTAAGATTTATAGGTCTGCTAAGTTAGTAAAATTCCTAACAAACACGGTAGAAATGTACTGGAATTGTTGCAAAAACCGATTTGAAATCATATCAAAAGTACTACGTATATTGTCCTCACTTCAGCGTAAATATTCATCTACTATCAGATCAATTCATTACTGCGGAAAATTATTTGTGAAACTAGGTCATTTCGTTTATTACCTTTATTCTTTTTATTTTTTTGCGCTCTCAATCATAACCAACAGGAAATCACCTTCAGTTAGTCCGTGACCTTTATCATCAGCAACAGTGACTACTATAAATGGAAATGAATGCTTTATCTTGCTTCGGTAAGTCTTCCGTATTAACCTAGCTTTTGACATTTTCCAAAGTTGTCTTCGTTTCCTTGTCTCGAATCATCGAAACTCTACTCTATTTGTTTGAAATTATAAAGAAAAGAGACACCCATGATACGTTTCCTTAGATATTTCGGGAATCCACACAAATCTCTTTTCCTGGTCGAATTTATGCGAGGACACTACGAGTACGAAACTTCTTGAAGTAACACAAGAGGATAAGTGATTTTAGGAGAAACTTATATAACTGTTCAAAATAATCTAAGATAAGTTTGAAAACACAGCCGAGGTAAAATATTAGCATAAAATCATTACTTTGAGGTCGGTCGATAAGAGAAAGCCATTCAGAGACCGTCAAAGGACAATGTATAAGCCTAAAGGGGTTTTCAGATTTACCTCAGCATAGCCGCGTGAAAGGAAGTAACTGATTAGCAATACATGCAATGAAGGTATTCTGCGGAGATTCCTATCAATATCGCCTACGGGGATAACCGATGGGTAAGCGCTTCCGACTGTGAGGTGTAATCTGTCGGTACACGTAAATGAAGCACTTCTGCTTTTAATGCCAAGCACAGAAAATTACTCGAGAAGTTTATAAATTCAAATGATACGATGGAAAATTGTGACTGAAAAGCGTATCAAATAAATCAATCTACATGTTACGCCAACTATTTCTTATTTCACTTTCTTATAATTAAAAGATATAACTATCGTATCATGAGTATATGAATTAAAGGAGAACCATGATTGGAAATAATAAAAACTGTAACAAGGAATGACCATAGATAAGGAAACGTCCTCTCTTTGGTCAGAAAAATAACATTCTTTGAGCAATGTAGTAAGTTTTTAATTGATAGGCCCCTTGCGATGGATGTGGCTATTGGATTGGTTAAGATGTGCACAATATTAAAATAGACCACGTGAAGTAATACACCGTACTTACCATAATCAGTAAGAGCAAAGCTAGTAAAGCTAGACTAGCTCCGCCAATACATCGAGTTTGAAATTCCGAGATTTTGTTGATAAAAAATGAATTGAGGATTTAAGCTAAAGAAACCAAATAAAATAGCCATACTAAAGAAAGAAAACCTAATTTTAAAAAAATTTCTTGGTAATGATAAAACATTTCTTTACTTTCAAAACTGCTATTTGAATTACTCCCATTGGTATAAAAGACGAAAATAACAGTTACTGATATGCAATGCGTAATTTGGAATTCTAGATAAAAACATTTTCCACTTTGTTGTGGAAGTCAATGACTTGAAAGTCAGCATTTAAAAAATATGTGCTCGTTTTGATGCGAAAACAAATTATGTCAAGGTCGATGAATCGGTGTCACTTTCTCAAATTCACTTTTCAAAGCGATAACATTACCATTCACTTCACAAATTTCACTCTCTGGGCTCCTGCTTTCCCTAGCATAACTTTTCCTTCTTTTACTTTCCCGAACACCACTTTCCCCACTTTCACTCTCACGAAAACTCTTCCTTTCAAAAGAATTTTGCTCTACCATATTTCACTTTCAGAGATGAAAGTTCCGAATTTTTAAAATGAACATGAAAATTTATTATGTATCGATCCTTCTAAATATAATTAAATATAATCCTAACTTATAATTTTTTGCACCCCCTCCTCATCAAAGGGAGATAGTTTATCTGGTAACATATGTCCTCGTACGTTTTCCTTCCGTAACTTCATCTCAGTACTAAACCGTCCTCACTGTCTTAACATTCTAATAAAATACATCTACCCTACCCTCACACACATAAATTTTACCAATCAAAACCATCATTCATTCGTACACATAGCCCTTATTTTGACATTTTTGTCGGATAACAGAGTCCATAACTAGGCGGTATACACTATTTCTCAAACTTCACGGCACAAATGCATTGTAACTGAAATCTCACAGCAAAATATAATAAAATATTCAGATTTTTATAATTATGGAAAAGAAAACAATAAAATTGAAACGGATTTTAGATATGAAATAAAATCTCCGATGCATGATCGCAATACTTCGCACATTAAAGCACATTTATAAAGAGACGTGCAAAACGTTTAAAAACAACGAGACATCACTACCACTAGAGGGGATCCTGGGCAGTAAAAGAAATAGAATTCTTATTTGACCATGATGGGACATAGACGAGGAACTGGCACACTATTGGAGCTAACAACATAATTATCAAATTCATGAAACGAACGGGAAGGCTGGACGATGAAAGAAGCCGTAGAAGGCAGAGTTTAGCTAATACTTGAAAAGAAGATTGTAAAGGATGTTGGAACAAGAGGATGCACGGAGATTAAAAGAATGACAATTTTTAGAGAGGAATAACAAATGAAAGGCATGGATCACCATCAACTTTTAGAAGACTGTCGACAAAGGACCAAATACCTAGAACAACACAACAAATTTTGAGAGACTCTATGTTACGCTATGAGTTAACTTAACAAATTTTTAAGGCCTTTATACATTCGCTTGAAATGTTTTTATATATTTTAGAAACATTCAGCAAAATTATTTAATAATACCTTTAGCGATCAATCAATAAAGAAAATAGTAAAGTAAATAATGGTAAATGTAATTAATAATAGTAAATGTTTATGAAATATGAGTCAGGAAACTTTGATAAGCTCAATAGCTTGATTATCATTATTGTTATATTTTAAGAATTTGACCAAAATTACCCCTCATATCCGTCATTAAGCTATGTTGTACTTCAAAAAGTTTTTTTAATTTCTGACGTTCCTACGCAGAAAATCACCCAGTTCGGATAAGTGCGGATATTCTGAAAATAACCCCTTGCGTTAATTTTTCAAAATAACTTCCCGTTTACTCAAACAAATTTCCTGAAAGATATTTTCGGAAAAACATTTACACGCTCCGTTTTCATTTGTCGATGGCTGGTTAGAAATCTGATGATATGAAAAGCCCAAGCTTGTGTCAGCTTCATTTAACTTTTTCAAAATCGTTGGAAACGAAATCCATTCACTCTCCTCATTTCCTTCTCCAGTTTGAGATCTCCTAAGAGTACCATCTCATCTTTGGTCGCTTTTCATCGCGGTCCAATGACAAAGCCGGAAGTACGGGAAGAGGGAGGATGAGGAAGTCTGCAGGAAGCAAACCCAGCCGCGACGCCGAATTGTTGTAGGAGGTCAGGGTTAGGTAAGAGGGATAGCGAGCGAAGATGAGTGGGTGGAGAAAGGGTGAGGTAATAGTGGATGGCATATGGGAAAAAGAGGTGGAGGAATTCGGAAGATGTGCCGGAGTGGGGAGGCATAGGGTGCTGAGCAACGGTACATCGACTGGATCCGACGGGGGTCAACTTGACCTTGGTGCAAAAGGGTCTCAAGGTTAGGTGGGCAAAGGAGAGGAGGAAGTGGAGGAGAGGTATCGGCTTGGAGAAAAAGGATTGGGGAGACGATAGGGAAAGTGCGAACGGTTAGGTAACGGGTGACGAGGCCGATGGGTTCACACAGAGACCAAGATAGAGCGCAAGATAGGATCTCGATGATGGCATGGGAATTTAGGAAGTGGTCGAAACCCGAGGAGCGAGAAAGACCGCCGGATATCGCAGTTGGGTAGCAACTTACGGAGAGATGAAGCCACCGAGTCTTAATTACGTTGTCCACAAAATTTAGCAGATACGGTTGGAGCCAGGAGAGGAGCGTTGGGGAAGAGCCAAGTAGTTACATCTGAAAGAGAAAATTACACAAAATTGAGGCATTTCGTGCAATAAGAACACAGTTTGCTAGTCGTAGAAAAACGTGTTTCATTGAATTGTATAAAACAAAGATTAGAAATGAATCGAGCAAGACGAAAGCTTGTTTTGTTGTTCTATTTTTTCAGCCGCTGTTGGATTGGAAGGATGTTGTAAATAAACGTTTAGTTATTAACAGAAAAAGTTTTTCAGGGAACTTATTATTTCCTAATTTCAGTCACAAAAACTCACGAAGAATATTTTAAATCAAATGCATTAAATTGTTATTTCTTTTAATAACATGCTCTCTAAGTAACACGAGAATAATAGAAATAATAATTATTAGATAATTCATATTATGTGTCCTTTAAAGTACAAGAAACGTAATGAATTATAATAAAAGAGTAAATCTCATTCCCTTGAAACCATCGGAATATTTAACAAACCAAACGTTTGATAAGGAACAATGATGCTCCAAATTAAATCATATCATTATACAAAATAATTTATTTCTATAAAAGCAGTTTTTATTTTATACTATTTTCTACATTCAGTAAGTTACTGCTCATGGGCGTGTTCATATTATATAAAGTCTAAAGCCTCTAAAACCTAAACATCTAAAGAAGATGCATGTCTGAAGCCATTTCTAAAAAAACGTTTTATTCTAACGATTTAAGCAAACCGGAGGGAACAATATGAAGTGTGGCGTGATTTACAGAACTGTTTAAACCTGGAAACACTTCACGTGACATATGTTCCGAAATTATTTCTGGTAAAAAAGAAAAAATATATTATAAATTGAGAGTTACCCTCATGTGTTCCATGATGAATAAACTCTCATTTAAATTATATTTATAGCTGATTTTTATGTTCGGGTGGCCAGTAAAATATAAACTTTAGATAATAACAATCTGCAAACTTAATGAAAATTCCCACATCTCATGCTGGACAGCTTATTTTCTACTATTCATGTCAACATGTAAATAGCACAATAATTCCTTGATGGAAATACAATTATACAATTTAATAGATTAAATATTCTAAAATGTGAAGTGTAGCGTAGTAATGAGAACTATTTGAGAAAATGTCTGATGGTTCTACTGTGGGGAAATATCTTGAATGAATGAGGTAATACCATACCATCCTTGTTGACTTTTAAAAATCAATTTCACTGGAAACAGTAATTCAGTTTAAAGAAATCCAAAATATGATAATACGAGTATATCGAAATTTTCATTCATTCCACTAATTTTCCATTAAATCAACTAATTTTTTTAAGCTGCACAGTTAGGTACGCTTCAAACTTCTGCACGTTGAAATTTCATAGCATTTAAGAGAAAAAGGATAGAAGTGACTTTGCTTATAAGGGCGTGAACGTAGGGTAATTTCCAAGAAAAGCAGGACATAAAAAAGTCTGAATGGACCAGGGCTCTCGGATATCCCAATTTCCGATTTGCTCTGTCCATTGAGCTATCCGGCCAAATCTTATAAAAATGCCGCTCGGGAGATTTTATAGGCAAGTGCGAGTGAGTTTGTCGTCCTAATTATAATAATTTTTCTATGGCAGTTAAAGATTTTCAAACAAATCAAAATCATAGTCCAGGATTTTGTAAGTTAGCAGCAGAGATGTTGTCGTTAACATTAACATAAATTCGTAAAAATAAAATTCAGAATTGTAATAAATATACAGTCAAGAAGTAACTAGCATTGGCCAGTCTTTGATACCTAAAATATCACATTGTTGTAATGAAAAATATATTTTATTAGATATGGCCGGAAACATATTTTTTATAAATTAAAATCACTCAGATGATTCGATTCTAAAGCGCGGATTTCGGAAAATAATACGTATTTCCTTCTTTGGTAGCCGAACCCATAAAAGTCGAGCAATAAACATTACTTATGTTCGTTTACATTTTATATCATCAGAATACACAATCAAAGAAAAAGACAGGGGTTCTTGGTGTTTGTACCACATGGGACTGAAATATATACGTTTGCCAAAAATTCTTCTTCCATGCTGTGATCCAAGAGGAATTTATCTCTTCTATCTTGAAATATCTGTTTAACGCCTACTACCATCCCTACAGAGTTAACCTACTATCCGTGGGAGCTTGTCAATTTGAAAGCCATTTGGTCGGAGAGCACACTTATTCAACTCTCCCTTATAGATACCTTTATCGCGCTGCTTTACTTCACAGACATAAATAGATTTATAAACTAAAGTTGGTAGTCGAAGATGGAAGCATTCATTGAAGAAATTCGTAATCAAGTAAGCGTTATGTAATATTTTTATAGCATTTTACTCAAAAAAGCGTTCCAAATGCTTGATTATTAAGAGAGCAGTTTTTTCAAACACACCAACGGTTGTATTTCCAAAATAAGTAAGAAAAATTGGTAGACTTTAACTATCTAATGGGCAGATAGAGATATAGTTGACTTTTTCTTTAAAGTAAATAAAAAAGATCTATATTTTATTTCACAATTCCATGAACTTTTTTTCTTAAAGAAGACGTTATTGGATATCGTCCTTTCCAACAAGTTAGGTGTTCATAATGGAATGAATTAGTGAGATAAAGTTATGACGATGAAAGACTGCTGTATTTAGGACTACATATTTTCTGAAATTTATCGGACTGTCAAGTTGATCGCTCCAACTCAGCTTACAGCTACAGTCCATTCAATTGCAGTCAATTATGAGAAAATACACGTCTGGCCTTGCTTGCCACACGAACTTCGGTATTTCTGAATCTCGAGCATGGATGATAATCACCTGAAAAATATTTCCAAGTCAATAAAGATAAATCCGAGCATTTGCATGGAAAGGTAATTGGACGAGGGCATAAATTAATAGCTTAGCTCATACGCACGATATAATTTTTTCTAATAAATAACAGCAGAAAGTTTCGTAAAATGAGTTTCTCTTGTGTCTTGAATGACTTAATCTAGTATTATTGATCGTAAACAAGAATTGGCGGTTAACGACAGCTATCGACAGAATATGATAAGCAAGGAAGAGTATTTATTACAACGTGTCCTTGAGTCGTCTTGTCATAATTAGTGTAGTTATGGTGCTGTAATTTATATAAGTTCAGATTGGCAACAGCTTTCCGAATGTTACAGAATGGATGGATAAACAGGATTAAGTTTCAAATAACTTCTTAAGCCTATAAAGACAGTCACTGAAAATAATTTCTACATTTCCGTTGGTTATGCAAGTACCTACAATCCACATAATTTTATGTGTTCCTTTTAAGTAATTACATGTTTTTTCTGGACATATCTTAATCGCTTTAGCTGAACCACCACATTTTAAGATTGGGATTCGTAAATACAGCCTCCTTCCGTATAAGCCTCCCTCAATTAAGTGATAAATTAGAAATTTCGAAGTATGTCGGTATCAATATACACGGTAGGCCTTGGTCTTATTAGAGAAAAGTAAAAAAAAAAAGTATTGAAAAGAATCCGAATTTCCAAGGTGTACTTAAAAGTCCGTAATATTTAGACAGATTTGTCTATCAATAGATGGAGAAGAATACTGGAAAATAGGAACAGAATTACTGTTTCCTAAACGCTGTTTCTAGCAAGAATGTATAGTTTAAGAATTGACAGAAACACATAAAGATGTAAACCGTGCCTACTGATTAACAGAAGGTTTTAAAGGAGAAATTTTAATTTTGGAAACTGAACAGGAAGATATAAATTGAAAGAATAAAATAATCCGATAAACATATGCCGATTTGCAGAATTTCAATAAAAATGTGTTAATAACAATGAAAAAGTGAGTGACTTGTGACATTTTCCGAAAATGTTATGCGGAAAAAATACAAAAATCTTTATTTAAAGTATAGTAGTAATGAATTGAGAGTATGATAGATCCTGCACATATCAAAATTTTCCTTGTAATAAATTTAAAACTACTCTGAACTTGGTATAGAAAAATGTTTTCAAGATAACAACATACAGAATGTGCAAGAAAGAAATTATTCGCCAGTCTCAACATCTCTAATTGATCTTTTAATACAAATATCGACGTAGGAAGGCTTTAATAAGCACTTTCAAATTCAAAATTTATAGTAGGATAGCATATTGAATTATTGTAGCATTAAACGTTCTACATTTCTTCAATGTCAAGCCTATTTCTAGAGAATATTTTGTGCGGTTTTATTTGTACTGGTACAACAAATATTTATGAGGGAAAAGTTTGTTGTTTCTTCCTCGATTGAGAATATTTATTCAATATTCATTCCCAGTTTTATGCCCTAGTAAAATAATCATTTAAAAAATACGCTAAAAGTAATAAATTTCTCTTCTTGAAAGCTTATCGCGAAATTAAGGGCCAAACCACTCACGGAGAGGTGAAATATAATGGATAACAATTTGTCGGTGGATTACGTAGTGCAAGAGACAGCGAAGAAGCTCATAAAAAAAGAATTAAGTCCACGGAGAACTAGTGAATTTCAAACAGATATAATGTGGCTCTACCACGGATAACCGTACTTTGACTGAAAAATTACAATTCCTACTGTAGAACTCCATCATTCTACTAAAACCATCCTAAACTTTTAGAACATCATTGCAGTTTTCCCCACAGGAAAAGGTTTACGTTAGCAATTTCATCAAACAAACATCACAAGCTTAAATCATGAACATATCTTTACAAGGCTACGACTTGCAAGGGAATAAGGAGAAATTTAATGGATGATCACCATCCCTAAATGAGCTATTTCTGTCCCAGTTGGAAGTGTCTCGCCATCAGCCTCTGAAACGAGTTTAGGCGCCTTTTAAGCGAATGTGTACATACTCAGATGAAAAATTCACGACCGCCGTATGACTAGGGTATCTCTTATAGACTCCCCTCATTACACGCTCGACAAGTTCCACAAATTACGGAACACCTTCATCCCTCAGCTGCCACGTTGAATATGCCGTAATAACGCGCATGCGTAAATTATCCGCACAAGATATATTATCCGTGGCAATTGGGCGCAGTGTTCAATTATACGCAAAATCCTATGAAAGTTTCCGCCGCTTATTGAAACGTCAAGAAACCTTGTTAAATTAACTCAAAAGAAGCCGCTGAAAAGAGCTGAAAACGAATTCAAGTTAAATATCCAAGAACTACTCGGTATTTGCTTCAAATTATAGTAAATAAACGGAGCTAAATCTTCTTGTAAGAGTCTTAATTCGACAAACAAACCGCTGAACATTTTGTTGGGGATAGAAAGGTACCCTTTCCACTATGGACGGTAAAGTTGGATTCACAGAAATAAATAAATATACGGAATAATAAGGACTGTATTGGGAGTATGTAATATAAAAGTAGAGAAACCCGGAACGATATTATAACAATATACTCGTAAAGAACTAGAGAGGAAATGAATGGAAGAAACGAACATCCGAAAAGAAAACGATGGGAAAAGGGAAGGCATTGACGAAGGAGGAAAAACGAAGGTACAAAAAAGAATAAAAATGAAAAACCAACTGCGGGATAGGTGGAGGGCATAAATGTATTTATACACTCGTAACTCGTCGCTTTTAAATGGACGACGGACAGAAAATAAACAGAAATTGAAAGGGAAACATATGCAAATGTAAAATGGTTGTTTAGATTTATAATGGGCGAGGCAAAACGGTGAAAAGGCCTGACAAAAGAGGAGAGAGCGAACACGGCAAGGGATGGAACAAACGCGGTAGGATGTGCCACTAAGAATATATAAATGATGAAAAGAGAAATAAGAGGAACAAATCTTTAATTTGGACGTTTCACGTGGATTCGTTCAATGCCAAACTACGTATGCCATGCCTTCCAATTACTCATCGACTTCGCGAAAGAGTCCAATGCAAATACGATTTCCATTGCTCCTAAAAAGCCATGTCAATGCACTCGTTGGCATTTAGTGAGGGTGTTACGAAAACCGCACCTGAAATGATTAATGAATCCCATAAAAAACATTTAAGGCTCCGGATTGAAACAACTCCCATCCTTTCGCATCCCAATCGTTCGGTTCGATGAAAGGACTTGGAAACGTACCGAGGATATAATAACATCTTCCAACGATTAATTAACGGCAAATTATCGAGGAAGACTATCAATTAGCGTGCACCCGCGGGCAATATTTTCTCATTTTGGGATGAGTCTAATAGAGTCGTATTTTAGTCCCAGCGGTGGAGTGCGTACAAGACTGTTTGGTTTATGAAGGGTCGTTCGTTTCTTGATTCGTGCCGAGAGGGCAACACCTTAAAGTTCTGTCAAGTTAATCTTTCCTCCAGTTCTTGTTCGCGTATTTTTCGAATTCTCTCATAAAGATACCATGATATATCTCATAGTGCGATATTCTCTAATTCACGTTATTATTATTATTCACATTACACTGCAAGTAGATGCCAGGTCTGGTGGCAGTGAACATACTAATTTAAAATTACATACATACATTTACATACATACATACATAAACATATCTAAATACAATCATTTCTAAGGGGAACTAGTCTTCTGCCTAGCATTTGCTCTAGAAGGGAGGGAAACCCCTCAGAAAACCTCCCTTAGGCAGCCGTCACAATGAATTCCAGAAATACATTTTGGAAAAAAAAACATGAATATATGATTCATAAAATATGACATAATACATAAAATATAACTATAAATAATTATAATATTAGTGCCGTTCACTATACGTTGTCAAATCAATTATTACCCTTTTCCTAAAATGTTCATTAACTTAGCCTTAAAGGTACGCACTCGTAGAGGGAAAGGCTCAAAAATACTTGCAGGTAAGGCGTTCCACTGCTCAACTGTGCGGTTACAAAATGAGTTTTTTCCTACGTTAGTTCTCTGAGGGAGCGGTTCTATTTTGTACTCATGGTCTTTTCTGCCGCGGTATGATGGCTCCTTTAACCTACTACTGATGCTTTCCCATGCTGGCTTACCGCAATATGCATTATAAAGACATCCTATGGCACTGAGTCCGAAACTGTTTGATAGTTTGGCCCAATTCAGCAATAAGAAAAATTCCTTTGCCCTTTATCTGGGACGCCATAAAATCAGGCATCAAGGGAAATCAGGCATCCACGATTTTAATTATAGTAACACAAATATATTTAGCAAGCTTTAATGAATACAGTACCGAATTAAATAGATAAAAATTCATTCCATAATTTCAGAAACAACCTCTAAATATTGTAATTAGCGTTAGTTGCCTCTGCATGGAGGAACCTCATCATAAGTTGAAACACTTTTAATTTCCGATACTTTTTAAGCCGAGAGATACTCCATACACAAATCAATCGAAACGTTGCTTTATAGGAGTAATAATCTTTGAATTCCCGCTTTCAGCATCATAGAAAAATAATGCCAAAATATTTACATCTAATACAAGTAAAATGAAGCGTATTTGGATCAACAAAACATCCCCCTCATCTTTTAGAGGAATTTATATTTTACTGCCGAGACAACTCCAAATATGATACTTAGGATTTCCCTTATAGGGTAGCATATAAAATAAATTTTGTAAACAAACACTTTCTCCATACTTAATTGAAACGGGATTGAAAAGTGTCAGTATTAACATATTACAGAGAAAAGAAAGCCTTCTTGGAGGCATATCGATGGAGCTCATATGATTCTATTATTCACCAGCACTGGAAACGATACCGATTTAAGTAGATATAGATTAAACATGCTAACTTCATATTTAATGATAACGATTGAACATTTATCTATCATATCATCACGTCAAATTTTAAAAAAATTCTGTTTTCGGGGAGTCCACATGTCGACTCAGTCTGAGAAACTGTGTACCGAAGGTAAAACTTTGGGTAACAATAGGTGGTGGAAGTTTAGTGCCGGCCACGCAATCTTAATTTCATACCGTAAAACTGAAGTATTAGTAACCTTAACCTGCTAGATCCCGAATGTGTTCCTGCGCTATTAAAAGGGAGACTATTATTATTATTCTATAAAGAATACAGCTGAGAAAAGGTATCATTTTGCAACATCATTTTCATTCAAAGCAAAGAAGTAAAAATGTGAAAACTTAATAAAGTGAATTAGAAATCTGTTAAAATTACACCTTTAAAAGAAGAGTCAAATCCACACTTTTACAATGGATACAGAGTTTGGACACTAATAAAGGAAAAGGCTCAACGGAAGGAGGCCTTCGATTAATGCGTTTGGTGTAGAACTGTGTATGTAAGTGTACTAAATATTGAAAACAAAGTACAATAGTTGGAAATGGTAAGAAAGAATTTCATATGAATTTCGTATTTTGGTCCGATATTGACGTAAGATATCTTTATTAAGGAAGAACGTACTAGAAAATGTTAAGCAGAAAGCTCAGAGACAGGGAATATAAGGGAATAAGGGAGTATTTTGTAAATAATTCGCAATAAAATTGTCTTTCATTACGAATTTGTAATATTGTTTCATCAAATCCAATTAAGGAATATTAAAGAAACGAAAATGGGTAAGAATGACTTTGCGCAAGATGGTGCGCACCCAGGAAGAGAAGGAGACCCGGGTTCGATTCCCGGTCCCGTCAGACTTTTTTCAAGCCCATTCTTCCTTGGAATATTAAAGAAGTTGTAGACTTAAACACATTTAAAATTCGTTTTCATCAATTTGACATTTTGTAAATTGTAATGAAAGACTTCAGAGAAAGAATGTAAAGGAAGAATTCTTAACAGATTCTTATTCACATTGCGATTGCTGTATTCGATTCGAAATAACGCTAATTCGATTGAATATATCGATGTTTTAAATGTCATGTTTTCGAAAAATCGTCCCCATATTTTCTAATGCGGGATGTATGAGAAACGTGTTCCGTGTATGCCCATGCGTTTCCCGAGTCTTTAAACAAAATGTGGAATAAATAAATGACAATAGTCCAGTGGAAACAATACGCGACATATATTTAATAGAATAATAATATATGCTATAAATTACAGTAAAAGATATAGAGAACGTTTATTATTTTAAACTTAATTGAATTAATTACACTTAATTTAATAGTGATAAATCAATTATGCTATATTTCCATGGAGTGTAACTTAGCAGCATTTTTTACTATTTAGAAGTTTTGATTCATTGCTAAACTAAAATATCTAAGATATGAAGGAAAGCTAAGATACGAAATGTAAACCATTGATTGCCTCGGATGATTTCGTGCGGCAATTACCATCATTTTTGACTGCATGGGCTACTTGTACTGCTATAATCGCAAAATACAAGGTTAAGTATCTGTATCGTAAGAGAGATGAGAAAACCTACCGACATTCCCACCTTCCTTACCATTAGAATTCGATGCGAGTATATAAACCATTTCCCTTTGGCGCCAAAAAAAATAAGGCATAGGAAGACACAATTGGCACAACGAATGGGATAGCAATTTCCAGTTATGATGTAACAACGACGTGCGGCCAATTAACGTTCCCACCATAAAATTATCCCCGCAATTACGAAAAGGGATTCTCTGCACTGTTTCCCTCAACCCTTCTCCCCATCCCTACACATGCCGCCATCTCTCCGACCATTCTCCTCGGTCCCTTTCTGCCGCAACATTCCCCATTCCATCGCCTCAGCATGTCTCAGGACTCCCTCAAGGATCTTTCCTAGCCTTCCCAGGAGCGAAAAAGGGGCGGGTGATGAGACCGCTGCCTTCCCAGGATCTCGGTGATCGGGATGAGGGGAATGTGCGGCGAAACAGTTCCGGGTTCCCTCCGTTCCATTGATAACAAGCATCCGGGAAGCGGATGCTACGGAACGAACTGGAAGGCAGGTGAACGAGTTATATCACCAGTTACCGCTGCAGAGCGACTAGTAATCACGTGCCAAAAAGAAATGAAACATCTGCTTTTTGGAAAGAAAAACCTAAAAAATGTGTTGGCGGGAAGACGACCATCCACAACAAAATCTCTTGGTTTTTTTTCCGAAAAAATACAGCTTCCTATAGCATAATTTTAATTGCGTCCTATAGCATAATTTTAATTGCGTCCTATAGCATAATTTTTGCGGGGAAATTCTGTATCTGTTATTTATCTCTGAGCTCATACAAAAGATGAAAAATTATCTAAGAAAATATCACGGTAATTATTGATATTATTTCTCTTCGGTGGTGTTTGCGAAAGTTTTCAACGAAGGGAAAATTTAAAAAGATCACTGCACCACTGGAAATGAGGGGAACTTACGATAGGCTAACGTCTAAACCCAAGTTTTCTTCGTTCCCCCTCTTTCATGTGATATATTTCATTGATAGAGGGTGTCAATTCAATTAAATATAGGCAAAAAACTTTTACCAAAAGTAATTTTTCACGCCAAAGATAGGTGCCCAAAAAAAAGCTTGCCGTGAATGTCAAATGGTAGACAATGAGATGGATTTCTCCACAAGGGGTAGGTACATTTCCCATTCCAATTCTTTTATGATAACTATGGAAAATGAAGGGTTCAAAAAGTTTTGAGCATTTTGTTTGCAAGCCGGGAAAGCACAAAACGGGAAAATCCTCTCAACGAGGGTTTCTTTGACTTGTATATGACAGCGTAGGCGACCTGCACTATTACCATCTTGGTTTCCCCCTTAGTCCGGCCCATAGTAAAAAACAAAGCTAAATTTGTAAAATCTTCCCAAAGTAAGGATTAAATAGTATTTTTTCTAAAACAATACAGATAATTATCATTGTAACTCAGCAATAAACTACTATTGCAATGTCTTGCTTTGTTTCTCTGTATTTCTTGGTGTTAGAGTAAAAAACGACTTTCTTTGAATAATTCATTAGCATAATTTGAGAAAAGCATAGTAAAATATACAAGGAGTTACCAAAATTATTTAGCGCATACGGAAAGAGTTTCGAAACCAATAATTATTTTTGGTAAACAGCTTAAATAAGGCATAATTTCTTTCAATAATCCTTTCAATCATCTAGCATGTCATGGTGTCCTTGCAAAGCTATAATTATAATTTCATACTCGTCCACGTTGCAGTAAGGATTTCTCTTCTAAAAATATCGCGGAAAGCTTTTAAATTTGAAGAATCATTCAGTACGGTGAATAAAAATTTATCCAAAAGTCACTTGCAGAGGGATTCTAATCTGACAGTATTACGCAAGTTTAACGTGGCTTCTACCATTAAAGCAAAAAATACAGTGATAATCCATGATTTATGATCTCTCCCTCTCTGTGTAACTATGAAAAATGTACTTTCGTGATGCTCGTTTAACATTTAGATGGTGTATTTTTGTTTGATGATTCTCAGAAATTATTTTTTATAAGAATAATGAATAATTTTCCCATTCCAGCAACGTTTCAGATGTTAAGACTTATTGTTTAATAACTTCGCTTTCATTTTGGCATAATTGGGCAAATTTATCTTCCTTCGGCGTACGTGTANGAATAATTTTCCCATTCCAGCAACGTTTCAGATGTTAAGACTTATTGTTTAATAACTTCGCTTTCATTTTGGCATAATTGGGCAAATTTATCTACCTTCGGTGTACGTGTATATTATTTCATCGTACGCACCATCTGAGGAAATGCCCCTCTAAAAGCATATATACCGAAGGTAAATCAATTCGTCCAATTGTGCCAAAATAAAAGCGAAATTTTAACTGATAACAGCAGAGCAAGCTTTTCTAATAATTTCATCCATTAAAACATTATCCAAACATTAAATATAAATTTTCCAAAAATTCTGTGTTAGTCAACTACGGCAATTTCCCCCAGTCAAGCTAGTAAAAAATGCGAGAAAAAACTAGAGGGGAGGGACAACAACTGCTTCTTAGAAGAAATAGAGAAGGGTCTAGTGTGCATTGGAAGGAAAAATACCGTTACACCGGTGCATTCAATTATCAAAGCTTTATCGAAGGGGGCGTACCCTCATAGGGACTGACGCCTGCCCTACGGAACTCGACCACAAAAAATTGTATGCGTCCATCCCTTCGGGCCCACTTCCTCCTCACCATAGCCCTCCAACGCACGCCCACGTAATGCGCCATCCCGCACCTGCCGATAGGGAAAGATAGATGGGGCGGGAAGGGATTTCAAGTAGGAAGAAAGGATGCACTTGGAGACCATTTGCAAAGGAAACGCGGAGAACCCGGAAGAAGCAGACGTGTAAAACCTGGGCGATTACGATTCACGCATCGGAAGAATGGTGAAAAGAGTCTGGCACTGATGACAATACCTCGTCTTTTTGAGATATGAAAAGATGTGGTTTTGTTACTCCAAGGGATGCTCGTAAAAATGTGTCGCAGTTTGCTGTGACAATGGGCAAACGCCGGCTGAGCAAAACACGGAAGTAAAGAGTGCATATTGGGCGCAGGAGTTTTGAGAGGTTCGTTGGATACTTTTTAGGGAAATTCTTTTTGAAGATTTTTATTTGAGTCTCACAAAAAAGCCGGAAAGGGTTCTCGGTAGAACTTCTTTGTACTAAAGAATTCATACGCGAGTGACTGCAGCTACGATTATATATTTTTATTTACCAAACGATTCCAAAATTCTCGAACGTGTGACCTCATAACTTACTTTTCCATTATAATCAACTGCAGCTATTGGCTTTTGTCGCAGCTAAGGGAAAATAGCGTAAATAAAAATTTCACAGTACACTCAAATATAACATGATAATACAGATATCTATATATTTGATCAGGTTCTAAACGGATTACTTATTAGGTACCTACATGTAAAATAATGTGTATAATTCGACCACTTATCCAACTTTACAGTGACCAACGATGCGGAAAACAAAATATATTTCCTATAAGATGTGAAATGAGCTCTTACTAATGTAGAAGAACCAAACAACTATTTCATCGATTTCGGGTAAAACGTTCAACTTACCCTGTATTTGAATCACCGAAACTGTGTATATAAGTCTTCATCAGCATATTTTACCCTACGGAGTATTTGCCCAAAAGTCATTATTTATCATTTTCTATATAAAATTCCTAAATAATCCTTTCCCACAGCCCTCAAAAACCAGTAATTTCTGTATCTATGGCCACGGTGATACATGAATAATGTTGATATATAAAATTGGTGTTTGTTATTTCGATTTTAACGAAATTTTTATCAAACAAAGATTTTACAATCTAAACTAACAAATTAACTTTTGAGTATTCCATATTTCATTTACATATTATAGCATATTATTACTTTTGACTAAATACATTATTTTTATTTCACAAATCGCTGAATCGGTTAATAATTGCCGGAGTTTAACTTAACTTCCATACTTATCCTCGGCTTTACAGAAGGATGAAATAATACTCAAAGATAAGGGAAGATACACACTTATCGTTCACATTCTTTTCGCAACCGTTTCCATGCACACATCTACGAATAAACTAAACACCTGGCTTCTACCATTCTTAGTGTATTTCTATTTCCCTATCTTAGAAACGACAGGTGGATTCTGAAAAATCTTATTTTTAGTTTGTGTAGTTATAAATGTAATTCGTGCCAAAGCACCTGTACTTTCCTCTATTAAATACCGGCGTGAATCCGAGTGATGAATTAACCTTTTCGAAAACATTTATAAAAAGAAAGAATGGATTAAGTTCCAGAACTCATTTCATTTTTTTTTCCGGCTGAAAAGATTGACGGAGACGAATGGTCCGAAAGGCGATTGTGTCTAAAGAGAGTCTATGCTTGGGTAAAAAGGATAAAAAAGAAAATGACTTTTAGGACCATGAGGCGAGCGTTAATTAAGCCAAAGATTGAAGAGGAATAGAGGGTGACCTTTTAAAAAAGAGCAAGATGATGGTTATTATTGAAACGTGAAAAGCATTTAAAATAGGCATGAGGAACCGTTATACTCCCTCCTAGCAGAAGAAAAAGGGATGGGTTCCTTTCCTAGAAAGAAAAAAGGACAAGATAAAGAAGGGAGGGCGAGAGAACAGTTGTCTCTCACGTGGTTCGAAACGAATGCAGGAACTTTTATCGAGTACATGAGTGATCCTTTTTTGAAACCTCCAAGGAGACGTCAGATGGAGAGAAAAACAAATCACACCCACATCCTCATAATGCAAGCTGCTGGGCCTAGGGACAACATTAAATTCCTCGAACGTGCCACTAAGCTAGGCCAGGCAAAAATCAAAATATGGGGATAGGTAGAAGGTCCAATTTAGCGTGCAGGATAAGAGAACCGAGGTCTCGAATGGGCACCTCAACACTGCTCCATAAAAAATAAAGATGGTGCGAGGGAGGGAAGTATTCCCGCTGACATATGAGCTAGGAAAAGTGGAAACGGAACCCGTTAGGCATCGCCAGCGAAACAATACCGCTTGGGGAAATTACCCGGAGACTTCAACGACCGAAGCGCTGCGTGGAAAGGGTGGACTTGGAGCTGATGATATGCAAGAGAGGAGGCACGATCTCTGACCCTCAGGAGTGAGAGAAATCCTCCTGAATGAGGGTCGCTGAGCTTCCTGGTCGCTGGAGAATGAGGAAGAGGAAGCAGGTAGTCGGGACAGGGAGGATGGAAAGGGAAGAGGATGGGGATGGATAAGAGCAGACCCTGTCAGGGGATTGGAAGTTTGGGAGGATTCATGGCTTGTGGGATTTTTTTGGGGGCTCCCGAAGAATGCGGAAAAGGGCTTCGAACACCTTAACACCCCTACTCATCCACGGACCCATCCCCTTTGATTTCGTATCCTGAAACCCCGAAAAGAGCCCTTGAGGGAAGCCGGCTATCCAATTCTCCACTTTGAGGTAAGAGCGTTGGATATCTTCGCTCTTCCTGTTTCAGGCCGTATTCTTGATTTCGAATTCATCAAATGAGTATGGTTTTTATATTTTCAGGGATTGGCATGGAGATCAATTAGCGTTACACTTTATCAATATTCAAATGTTTGCGGAATATCTGTCAGTTTTTCTTTCTATCACACACACTACCTAAAAAAACCAAATGAAAATTATACACTCCAAGTTTATAATTGCTGCAAAATTATATTGATGTTGATAGTAAATACATTTTTTGAATTTTTTAATGAATTTGTAAATTGTTAATAAATTTGAAAATTAATTAATAATGGAAAGTATTATGAGCGGATATGGAAGTGACTTCAAAGCGACATACGAGGGTAGGCTGAAAAGTAATGCACACATGCTTGTAGAACATGAAAAAAAACAAAGAGAAAGATCGGGCGAAAAGTACAATGAAGTATAATTCTTAAGCTTAAAAATCATATATTTATTTTTCAACATAGTCACCATTAAGCCTAGTACATTTCTCCCAACGTGTAACAAGTTTTTTCCTTCCGTCACTGAAAAATTCTTCTGACTTTTCTCGAATCCAGGGTGCGGTAGCTGCCTTCACCTCATCATCCGAAGTGTAATAATTACCCTTGAGGTCTCTCTTGATTAGAGGAAAAAAATTAAAATCGCAATGTGCAAGTTTGGGTGAGTAAGGAGGGTGTGAAATCAGTTCGAACTTCGGGTTTCGCAGAGCCTCTTCAGTTGCGCAGGAGGTGTGAGGAGAAGCGCTTTGCAAGATTTTTGCCGCTATTCTATTCTATTCTAGACATTCCAATATGGTTTGCAATACGCTTTTGAGTGATTTGCCGGTCATTTTGAATCAAATCGTCGACTAGTTTGCAATGTTTATCGCCTGTAGCAGTGATCGGACATCCGCTGCGTGTTTCATTATCAATTATGGCTTTTCCAGGCTGGCAACCACAAAATTTTATTGCCCATCGATTTGCAGTAGATTTATCAACAGCATTGTCACTATAAACAGCCTTTAAAGGACGATGCATCTCAGCAAGAGACACTTTTTCAGCAGTTAAAAATTTGATAACACGCACGCTGTTTAAATCGCGTTGACATAGTACATACATACTAGAACACATCTCCATACTTCCGCTACTCAAAATACGCTGGATAAACGCAACGCCTTTAAACTGCACATGTGTATAAAGGGGGAATGTTACTTCCACATGCCACCAGGGGCGCTTCTGAAGGACATTTGGTTCGCGTTCTACAAGCATGTGTGCATTACTTTTCAGCCTACCCTCGTATAATTAATTTGAAGGCTAAACAATAATGTAGTCTTATTCTCTGCTCCAACTAAGGAATTATCAGTGGAAAATTTATTCCACGTGAAATCATACATTTTCATTCTGAAATATTACTTAAATTGACTTTATCCAGAAAATTGTACTCTAATTTTTATATTTAACCATAACTTATGTATCACCTGCACTGATAACATTCGTGTGTTGTTTTCCCGTAACCGAAGTAAGTTATTACTATGTTCATTTAGATAGGCCATTTATAATTCAGTTCCCTAAATACACTAGCCTCTAGTTTTTTTAATATTCAAATAGAGCCTAGAATAAATCTTATTCAAGCGATTTCACAAATTTTTGGATCTGAATGCAAAATCGAAATAAAAGAAATTTTTAATGCGAGGTTATTTTAAGAAATCAAAAATGCCGCGCCCACAGTCTTACATAATCGAATCTTACTAAAAAAAAGGGATTACTTCATCATGAAATGATATTACATAAATGCAGGACCAAGTTAAGCGATGAGCCAAATGAGGTACTGACTCAGGTCGCCGAGGGTCTCAGGGCTCCAAGTGATAAATAAGAAAAAGAGACCCGCACAGGAAAAAAATATATAGACCTTGTATTAAAGTTATAAAAATTCAAAGCGAAGGAGGATTATGATTCGATCAAAACTGAAATGATCAAACTTCTATTGAAAAAAATTAATAATTAAAGTTTCTAAGGCATCGAGGAAGGAGTGAGTTTACACCTACAATTTTCGAGCCCTGACTCTCTTTCTTGTTGTTTGAAATTAAGAAACGGGAAAGCAGGCGGAAGCCTCCTTTCAGCCAGCTCTTTGTAAGTGGAAAGTAAAATAGCAATTTTGTAATAACTATTTTAGTATTCATTTTCTTGTGAGCTAGCAGTTAATCACTTAAACCTGGTAAATTTGTATAAGTACATTTAAACAACAACGAATACATATAATATGAAACGTTTTCGCGAGAAAGTGATTACATATCGAATTTAAAATTTTAAATGTGCCTGCCAACGTCTCTCAGATGACAAAGAACGTTAAAAGAAGATTTTGAGATAAATAAAGTTGATTTTCCTATAAGATGATAAGACAATATTTACTTTTAATACTTTTAAGAATTTAAAAAAGCCGATCATGAGGAATAAATTTATTAAACAGCTTCCTAAGACAAGTTTCTTTGTCATTAAGAAGAAGTAATAAGAAGAATTCTTTTGTCTTAATGATAGTAGGGGATTACACGGAAAAATCCTAAAATGATTTTTTATGAAATGTATTTATTTTTATATGTAAT
>KZ308166.1:1372958-1422540 GCA_000376725.2 Ladona fulva
TAGATTTCGGCTTCGAACTTTGATTAGAACATTTTTGTTTTCAATAACCTGTTCCATTGGACTAAACTAAGATGCAAGATGTTATTTTCTCTTACGCACAAATTGGTGTGCTATATTGAATCCGACATCTATTTTCCCCGTTGAGAATCAACGGGCACTTCAGCTAGTATATATATAAAGCAAATGTCTGTCCGTCAGTCCGTCTGTCCGTCCCCCTATTTATCTCAGAAACGGCTTGCCTTAGAGATCTGAAACAAACTGCATTGTGTTTCTTTGATGCCGAAACCCTCAGGAAAACTATTCTCATCTCTTTAAAGGCCCGGGTTCGAACCCAGGAGCACAAAATACGTTCCCATAAGAGATGCACGTACATTACGTTTTCATGACTTGCAGAGGTCGTTTCTTTCACAAATTTAAGTTAGAAACAATTGTCCTACGAAATTGAGACCAGTGTCACAAGAAAGGAAAATAATCATAGAATCTTATTTTAGTCGTGGATCATTCATATAAATTCGAAATTGCGAGAACTTTGATAAAATAGACGTAAATTTCGTACATTTTTTCGGAAATAAACAACCCTTCCCTTTGACGACCAAGGCAATTGTTGAACATTGATTTCATGAAATTTCCCATATAAATGCACGGGGATAATCAGTTAGTATACTTTTCCATAAGAAATGTACGTAAAATAGGTTTTCGTTACCTGCAGAGGTTGTTTCTTTTACAAAATTAAACAATGGTCCCATGAATTCAAGAGGAGAGTCAAAAGAAAGGAAAATGATCATAGATTCTTATTGTAGTCGTGAAATGTTGATATAGATCCCAACTTTTGAAGATTTGGATAAAACACGCGAAAATTTCGTAAAATCTTTGGGNATAATCAGTTCTTATAATTTTTATAAGAAATTGACGTAAAGTAGGCTTTAATGATTTGAAAACAGTAGAATAAATATTATAAATAATGGTAAGAAATAAATTGAGTTATTATGATCTCACGGCAGAATTGTTTTGTGCTTAGGACTAGATATATACGATAATAGATATATTTTTAAACTAAATTAAGTCCCGTCATGCTTGACGGGGGCGTTTACTAGTTATTTTATAAGAAATATAACGATTTAAATTCCAAATTATAATATATCCACTCTCTCTCTAATGGCCTGAACCAAAGGAATTTAGTCACTAAGAAAAGGAAGTTAGGTCTACTCAACGATGAGAATGAAGAGAAGATATGATTAAAGAAAGAAAGAATGAAGCAATGAACCACAATTAGCGCTCAAGGTATTTCTTGTCTTAGTCTTATCACATGGATCATCAGCACGCGTGAATGTATTGAGTTTGATCTCAATTTGATGATTTTCTTCAATTTTCTTATTTTATACTTCCTGATAGACCGACTCCTAAGAAATCTACACTCAAAAGTTTCCAGCGATTCATTTTTCTCTTGAAAATTAACCTCAACGTACGTTTACTTTCTGTAGGAGGCAGGTGTTCGAAAGTTACCTTACATCGCATTTTATATCATACGGCCGATTGCATTTCGCGAAGTTTCTAAAAAACGCATTATCCTACCAGTAAGAATTTGCAAATAATCACTGAATAATCTGGATGGATGGATCTGATGTTGAAATGCTTTACACGCATCTCAAATTCACGTTCATATTTATCTTAACACTGGTCTTTGCCGAATCTCTTATGATTTAATGCAAAGAGCATAAAATTATTTTCTGAATTTTAGATAAATGCTTTAAAAGTATTTAATGATCAAAATAATATACTGGATTGACATTCTATGTGAAATAAAATACTTTAAAGCCACCCAGAAGTTGAATAATTGACTGAAAGCGTTAAAAGTCTTTGGCATATTAAAAATTCTGTTCAGTTCACGATAGTTTGAATGTCACTCTCTCATCTCCTATCAAGGAATAAAAAACGTGCACTTAACAATTTAGAAAATCGCCGAAAAAGTATGGAGGCTTAAACAGATTGCCTGCATTTTTCACACGCACACCTTTCTGTATTTCCTTACAATGCTAATTATTTATTTTCCAAGTATTTTTGTACATATAAAATAAGGGATCTGCATCTGTCACTATCGTAACAGGAAATATCAGATGTGTTTCATCAAAAAAACACACCTCATTAACTTTACATTTATAGTTACTTGCTCACATTTTACCAATATTATTTGCTCTTATAAATCTTTCCACTATTTTAAGTGTCCCAAGAGGAGTCAATCACTCTGATTTCTCAGCATTAATTTATCTTAGTCAGGCGGAAACTTTCCATCGAATTTACGATAAGAAAACAAGTAATTTTCGAAAAGGGAGCAGAGGATCAACCCTCAAAGTTGAACGCGATAAGACTAATTTGATTTCTGAGCTTTATTTTTTATATGTTTTTATTAGACATTCAACACAGTGTTGCCTACGAAGGTTAATCCATAAATCGAGGGCTCGTACCCTCGAGTTCCTAAATGATAAAACATAAACGCCTCGGGTGTCAAAACATGTCGTCTACCTTTCGCGGCACTGCCTTACACTGTCTACCCCATTAAGCGCGTTCCTTGTTTCCTTCGATAATATCTTGCCGGTGTATACAATTACAACCTCTTATCTAAGACTTTAACGAGTTTCCGTCGAAACTACATTAAACCTATTTCCTGGGTAGTTTACATTCTTCCAATCCTATCCGTCCGACTTAAATATGAGGGACACCATTATCGGAACATTCTTTTCCACCTCGCGTCCGATCACACAAGGGCAGATATCGGATATGACGCACACCCTATTAAAAATAGCGATCTATTTCCCTAAATGTTAATTTTTAATGTATTGATCGACTTGCATCGTGATTATTTCCGCCAATTATTTCAGAACGAAATACCCTTCAACAGATTTTAAAAGAGAACGATGTGGGAAGAAATTTTAATTGACGGCTAAAGGAAGACTGGAGGAAACAGGCGAAAAATATGTCTGCCTTGAAGTGAAGGGCTCCAAAAAGAGTCGGTAATTACTCTGACGCGAAACAAAAGTAAAGTCGCAAACTTTCGAATTGGCAAAGTATGCTAACATTAGAGGCAAATTGGATGAGAAAATGATTATCAAATATAAGTGGGGTGTGGATAGCTATAAATCAAGTCTGAGACGCAGTAATGGCTCATTTTATGTGCATGTAATGGATCGTTAAAAATGGTCAAGGGGCAACATCCATAAGATCGTGAGCAATCAAAGAAAATTTTCCTTTCCATTAGCTCCCTGCTTAGCCATTTCTTGTAAATTCCTCAAATGCAAACATCCGTTCGGTCAACAGTAGCCCGATATTATGAGAGAATCCTAACAATAAAATGAGGAGATAATGATGAAATAATTGAGCTCAGAAAATTTTTCCCTGTAATTTTAGCATTTTAAGGGGATAAAAAAATTTTTAATGGCTATTACTTAACGAAACGCAATCTAAATATATAGGTGTTGCTTATAGCAAAAGAATATTTTCAACGGTCAAATTTTGAGTAAATATTCAGATGATATGGACCGAAATTGGTCGGTTAACCTTGCATAAAAAATGGCATGGAATCACTTCTCAATTGGATGATGGAATTGATAAACCTCCAATTTTCTAAAAGATTGAGTAATTTCACATTACCTTGTAATTTTAAAGCCGTTTCTAGCAAAAACACAAAGGGTAACTTACCAAGAAATGTATGATTCAGCCCAAATTTATCGAAAGTGATTATTAAAAAGAAAAATATTTTCATAAATTAATTTTCCTAATGTCAATTGTATCTTTACTCTTGTCATCTACATGCTTAAATAAACCTTTTAAGAAATTGAAAAATATTAGTGAATGTTTATTGATCTCAAATCATTATCTTCTGCGTGTATCTTCCACTGAGGCCTACATGAATACCTAAAATGTTTATAGCTACGAGGAATATATTTAAAGAATTGGTTACATACAATTCTCACTCATAATCAGACAAATAAGGAGACAGCTGAAGCATTAAATATGACCCAGTGATAAACTTAAGTAATAATGATATGGCACCAAAATCTTCAAATAAAGTTGCAAACACAACCTTAAAACAAACTACTATTTCCAGAATGTAGGAGATAAAATATAGGGTGTCTATCCAAAGGTCCTGCTCTCCCTGGGTTTTAAGATTTCGAAGTTGGATACTACTCAATTCTGAGTTCTCATATCTTAGTTCTTAGTTCTGATACTTCTCAATTTGCGTTCTTATATTAATTCAAGTTTGTGCCACAATTTTCTAGCTTCTCTCGGACAGCACCAGAATTGATAAATTTGTTCATGCGAAGAAGACGTTCTTTCTTGAAAAAGCACAGGTAGTTGTATGGTTTTCGGAGGTAAGGTTCGTCGTGAGGGTGCAAAGAGAGTTTCGATGTGTTTTCAAGACGACAGCGCTTGACGTAAAGAGAATTTAACAAACGCATCCAGGGCTCCCGGATAGCCAAGTGGGCAACGCGTTCGACTTCAGTGAAAGCGGTCCCGGGTTCGATTCCCGGTGGGAGCCTATGTGCGAAATGACCTAAGCTGTCGAAGCACTTTCATCAATACTACTACTACAAACGCATCCGAAGATTCTGGCCACGGATAGTGTTCTGAAAATCCACGACAGGGACTGACCACGCCTCTTCGACGAATAAGTTGCAGACATAAAGCAAGTATTCGTCAGCAGTCCTAAGAAGTCAATCCGCCGAGCATCACGTTAAGAACACAGCTTATGCTACGAAACTAAAAGATCTTAATGATCTTAGGATTGAGGAAGCAATCAGAATCGTTTCTCCAGATATGGTGGAGCGCACCTGGATGAAAATGAAGTGCAGAGTTGAAATATTGCGTTGCCAGGAAGGCTTACACAGAATTCACCTGATTTATTTTTACTTGAAGTGTCGTATAACTCATGCCCATAAACTGGCCAATGTTATTTATTTTACTCCTGAGAATAAAACGAAACTAGGGCGTTTCAATAGGAATACCCTATATAGGATGACTATCACAAGCCTAGTCTTATCATAACTAATCGATAACTTGGGAACAATAGAAGGATATTTCACCCCCTTCCGTGCACAGAGCATATTTACTTAATATTTATTTTTGTCTAATTTTACTTGGAGAGAACAAACTGAAAATATATAGCCGGGAATGTAAACTTGTGTAAGATACCTTAAGACCGAGTTTGTAAATTATACATAAGAATACAAACAAGGAACCATATTCGTCTCCCTCTGACAAAAAAGGATTATTTTCGCATGTTGATCCAATAAATCAAATTCGTTAATATTTCATTTGACACCTCCGTAGCACGCACTTTAAGTAGAAAGGTTACGGGTAACCCTGAGGATGAAATTCATGTATTTTACGATGCTTGAGACGGATCCAACAGACTTTTACGGAAATGAAAACGCTGAAATGCTGCGCTGAAAAGTGACTTATTTAAAGCCTATAATAAAGTTAAACAGGCTGTGTTATTTCTACGTCAACATACTGATGCAATTTCAGACAACGCTTTTTGAGAGCTGTAATAATCTATTGGAGATATTTATCATTGCCATCTCAACACATGAGCAAATCGCGGTCGGTGAGAGTGAAAGGTAAGGAAAGTATGAAATAAGAAAATATGGAGAAGAGCGAGAAAAGATTGGATGCAAATGAAGACTGAGAGCTAAGGTGGAGGAAATGAGAATGGAGATGGTTGAAAAGTAAGATTAAAAGTGGTGTGGGCACTTAATTAGACTTGTTGGAGAAAGATTGCTCGGACAAACACTAATGGAAGGTGCGCTGGGAGAGAAAGAATCGGCCGTTGAAAGAGATCAAAGAGGGTATAAATAGAAAGAAGACCAGACTCGATAACTACTGTGTGTTCGGAGAATACCGCATTCATTGCCGCGTTTTTCTCTCTGTCACGTCGGTTCGTGGAAAAGACGTGCAAAAAATATGAATACTTCTCCATCATTAAGCAAGCTGTATCAAAAATCATATGGGAAAGAACAGACTTGAATTCCCGTTTAGACCTTTTGGTTGAATGTTTAGCTTCATGATATATATGTATAATATAATAAATTGTATTTACAATGCTTTCGAAAATAAGAATAACACAAGTCCAAAGAGAATAATTTTAGGCAATCGGAATTTTTTACTTAGATTTCAACACTAAGAGATTATTAGAATAAAAATAATTAAATTATTCTACTTTAAAGTAACCAACCTCTATATAATTTAAAATAATACAGATCGTGTAGATGGGCATATCAGGACAATGAAGTAACGAGCTTATTTATGATGCAGACCAATTCTCTGCCGCTAGTCCGATAAAAAATGATAGTTAGCAAAAAATATTAATAATTTGAAACATTTCTACACTCATTTTAACTATTAAACGTTCAATTCTATCCACCTTTTTATGGCAAAAGCCATATATCCTATATCAATCGGAAAGAAAATATTGCTATGGAGGATCTGGAGTGCTTTCAAATAAGATGTTATTAATTAGTACCTAATATTTCTCGTTCGAATAATGTTGCTGTTTATCTGTGGTGATCTATCAGAGAAAATTACATTAATGTTAAGATACCTTTTTTCATCAAAAATAGGTTCAGTCTTATCAGAAGACCAAACCTGAGTGGAAAATTTTGTTTCCATGGTTTGAGATGATACTACAACAGTTATTTTTCTAATTATCAATAAATTATTTTAAGGCGGCAAATGATGAAAAATATAACAGGTAAAGGCTGATGGTGTAAATAACGACCAAACCATTGGCAAAGAATAATCATTGATTCCAGATTTCAATGCAAAAATATTCTTATATCATGAAGAAAAATAGAACAACTCTTCTACGCTATACCAAACACGGTAACCTTGTGTCGACCACGAAGTCGAGGCCGAGTTACTGGATTCTAATACTCTTATATGTATTTTTTTTTCATATATGCATCTATTCAAGAATTTAATTAAATAACGCGGGTAACATAATAGTTTCATGTCCCCAGGTTCTGCAAAAGAAAATCCCAAATTGTTCTTATAACTGGAATATCCTTTGACGCTTTGCGAATTCAACCTAAAATTCCTTTTCTTTCTTACGTTAGGTACGACGACTTTCCTTAAGTTATGTAACTATCTTCGCCATATACTCCTGATAAAGTGCTTGCAATACTGGAAAACATTCTCTCCACCCGATTTATCAGCATACATCTGCATGAAATGAATGAGCTTTCGGAAGAAAAAGAAGCCATCGGACGAGCGAGGACGGCGGCTGCGACCGGGTGCAGGAGGCGTCGATGCAGCCGTTTGGCCGCCCCCCACAGACAGGAAGACCGGACAAGCCACTGGCCCCCCTACGCGGTTCCATCACCATACTCCAGCACCATACGCCGCCTCCTGACATAAGCTACTCTCTCCACCCACTGTGCGGGAGATGGTCATAACATCCACGGGATGGAAAGAAGGCGAAAGAACAAGGAAAACAAGACAAGAGCTAACTCAGAGCAAGAGGAAGATGGAGGATCGTGCACGTATTGTAGTTGAGATAATGAAGTACGTAAGAAGAAAATGGGAAAACGACAGGAGATTGTTCATTTATAAAACGAAATTTCTTCTTTAAAAATACACTTCAAAAGCAACTAATAGCGATCACTAAGATTTAAAAATCCAGCAACCCAATTATCAGTGATCTACCTGCAATAATATTAAGCTTTGAGAAATGTCTCGACGCGGTAGGAGTTGATTCTCTATTATTGGCTTCAGTAAAATTCTATTCTACAGGTTGAAAATTCCACATAAAAATGCTTGGCTTATTTCGGAGTAAGGATCTTCCAAATTTTGGAGTATGCGATGTGAACTGAGGATATCTGAGAATGCAGAAAAAATCACTTTTTATTCGACATAAAAGGAGCCGTAAACCGTAACCATGAATAACTTACATCTGCCGGAGTGCAAACAAAGCCAAAATCGGAAACCTTTATTTTTCCGTTCCGTATTCTCATCAAGTATAACATAACAGTATATTTCATCAATACGCAACGTGCTTGTACATGGAACTCACTTATTAACGTTTACATTTTTATAACCGATCTTTTTTATATTATTTATTTTATATCTAAAGTTTTATTCTAAACTTAAATTTTAAAATTCCTTTATATAGGAATTTAATATATATAAGGATCCCATGTAATTTAAACCTTGAACAGGGATCAGAGCGAAACCAAACGGTTCGTACCGGTTCTACGGTTGTTGCCGGGGTGAAACCGGAACCGATTCGAAAATCGGAACGAAAGTATTTTTGGTTCAAAGTCTTGAATAAATAAGACAGGAGGAGATATGTAAATTTAAACGTTTCAGGAACAAAAATCAAAAAAGAGAATGAACATATATTTAGAAAATTCTGCAAACTCAGCCAAAACGCAACCGATTTTTATCCAAAAGACGCTAAGAACAAGAGGATATTTTTAAAAATGAAATGTTCCAAAAAATCTAAAAGTATGGAAACGGAATTTTTAGACAAAATATTTCGTTAAGGACAGCCTTCATTCTTTCTATATGCATGATTGCATGCAGAGATGCATGGAGATGAAGTGATAGTCTGGCTGCTTAATTGACCTGATACTTTACGCATGGTATGCCGACTCGAAAATTCCAGGAAAACAAAATCCGAAAGTTGTTCCGCAACCGATCGTATCTTACTCCGAGATCAGAAATGTATCCCCTGGAATTAATGAAAGGCTTTTCATAAGGAAATGTAAAATTACCAGTAGTCTTAGTAAAAAGTTTGAATTTGTTTTCAGTCAGGTGCACTAGAAGAATGAAAATACTTTAACCTGAATAATGATTTCCTGCCTCTACCTTTGGACTCCGAACAGGTTCCTTGAATGTCCGGAAAGAATTCCTCCAAATATATTCCTGTTTTTTGGGCAGCGCAATGAAAATATTCGTTTGGAAAATGCAGCTGCTTTTGTACTTATATTTATCTGTTTGAAAAGGAAATTCATTCGAAAATAGCATGGATCCTTGAGAAAAAATATGCTGTTGGAAGCCTAAGTTTGCGAATATGAAAAATCATTACCACCTAGTTAAAGACGAAGCTCATAAATAAACATCAATAACCCTCCGCAAAAATATTACTTCGATATTTCAACCTATCACAGAGGAGTTACCTGCTGAGTTGGTATAAAAAGGTTTCAAAGTATTTTATAGTCAACCACTTCCACTACAAGAACTTCATTTTCCGTTTTTCATCTTAAGTTTATGCAAAAATTCCCATTCCTTCACGATCTTTTTTCATTTTTATTGTCTGATCTAAAGATAACACTTTTATTTTTGTAATAACGCAATTTTCTTCGATGGCATCCATTACAGCACCCGTAGCGAGAAGACAGCAGGATAGAGGGAGATGGGTTTGAAGATAAAAGAATACATTTTTGTGGAGAATTCATCCATGACTCTTTATCAACGTGGACCATTGAAGAAAACCGCGCGAGAAATACTCCAAGCAAACTGTCAGTTAAACTGACGCTGGATTCGTGAGTCGGCTATATTGGCCGCGTTTTCTTTTTCTCGTGAATTTATATAATTTACGAAACACCTACTTCACCTCTAAATTAATTCCTAAATCATGTTAATAATTAAATCCTATGATAATCCTAATTATGATCCTGTAGGAGCATTTTTTTCTCTAGTTTTTATAATGAAATTGACAGTGAACTAAATAGGCAAAAACAGCTCAACGCAGCAACGATTTGTAACATAAAACGCCTGCTAGTGTATCATTAACGAGCAGTAGTGTGTAAAAAATGATTCAGAAAAAAATAACGATTTTACTCTCAAACAACCCAGTGCCATGAGAGAAATAATAACACATATATTTTAAAACTTTTTAAGTTAACATTTAGGTTTATTGCGATTAAAAGCATTCAGTTAACGAGAATTCCGAGTTTAAATACACGGAAGATTGAAAAACGTCGTCCAAAGTATAATGTAAGGAAAATTGAGCCTTGCGAATCTTGATATTTGACACTCTCTTGTAGTGATACATGTTATCGCATCTAAAAGATGCTATGCTTTGGAATTTCTGTGAAGAGTTTAAGTTGTGAAATTTGAAGCATTAAAAAAAACAATAATTCCTAAATAAATTTGGCGCACCCACAATTTCCGCTTAGGGGGTTGAACTTAAGTACTGTATCGCGTAATCTCCCATTTACAATTCCCATTATATTTGTAATACGAAATAACTGATTCTCATCATAAGAAAGTATTGCCTATGAAGATATGTTAAAAACGACCAAATATTTATTGATAAGACCCTTAAGAACATGATTCCGAATAAACACTTGTAGAAACTTTGGTAGGGACTTAAATCCGTCAGCCACACCCCTGAATGCACGCCAGGCTGCGCTAAATTTATGCTTTGTTATCAGGAATTAAGAAACTCGTTCTTTTTCTGACACAAAGTTCCTCATTCCTACGCACACTTTCTTATTCAAATGAACATTCTGCCTCCTGAAAATTTCCAACTATTACAGAAATTAAATCATTTCATGTACCATGAATACCTCTTACGGTTATGATTTATTTATGCTCATACATAACAAATAAGATCACTTGTATAATCCCTATATTTTCCGGATGAATCCGAGACCATATAGATTTCTCGTAAGACAATATCAGTTACATTTGCACTCGATAAATCACATGCTTTTACTCTAATTATATGACTTGAAAATCCGCTGTATTTCAAAACCTTATGTGACTGAATAATAATAAATTCACTTCTATGCCGTAATTACAAAACAAGCTCGAAACTGGGAATTCCTGCAATTCTAAAATGGTTCGGTTCCAGGAAACAGGAGACCAGATGTTACACTTTCTAATTCCGTTGACTGGATCAGATACATTTAGATTAGCCATTTAAAAGCATTCCTGTAAGAGGGATACCAAATGGAATTTGTACAAGAACTCGGGCATATTACGAATTCATTACATCGGGAAATAGCGCTGTAATTACGGAAGACTATAACGACTGCCCCCGTCGATGACTTAAAGGAAGATGCAGACACTCCGAAATAACAGCCTAATCGCCGTATTAAGGCATAATGGCGATTGAAGTAGCAAATCAGCGGCAAAAATATCTCGTGCCGCCTACGATATTCAGAACGGATCGTTTAAAAGCAGCTGGTACACCTTTAGGAAAGATCCTTGGTCATTTGACAATATTGCCAGAGCAATTTCTTGTTGTATCCACAGAACCCTCTCTAACAGAATGTATGCATCAACTCGAGCTCCCGTCAACGATGAGTGGGTAAAGATGAAATCGCGCATGATACTGCGAAGCCTAAGAAATTGAATTCATTACCGCAAAAACTACCGATTTACACACCTCCAGAGCTCTTAGTCATTAAGGAGAATGCCTCTCCTCTGCACTCAAACTACACATTCCTCTCTGGATGCTAATTTTATCTTGGTTGCAGAATTTTTAAACCATCTTCACCAAGTCTGATCCCAGCAGATGTTACGGATTCCTTCGATCGTGCGTCAAAATTATTATCCCGGCGTGACATTCCGAGAGAGGAAAAATCCGCCCTCTAAAAACAAATTGCAGAGAGAAATCTAAAAGTTAGACATAGAGAAGTTAATTTATCACAAGCAACTGATACGAATACATGTTATGGCACTTTGAGCAGAATCATTAATCGAGTTACAGCGACCATCAATCATTCCGCTTTCACAGACAAATCTCCCCAACTCCAACTACGTGGTTTCCTTATCCTTTCAGAAATATCAATTAACTTCGCCTACTCTTATTTTTAAACGTATCTAGAAGGGAAATGAAGACGTAGGAGGGAAATAAATAAATTACCGACGCCCCCTAATTAATATATACGAAACTGGACGCTTCGCCCGTTGATGTTTCCAGTGGTTGGCGCGGAATGGAATTCATTATGTTCTGGGCTCTTGGGTGAGGCTCCTGGTTGATGAATGACCATCGCCCCTTTCCGGCTTCGGTGGTCACCTTCCGGGAGAAAGAACGGTCTTTCCGAATGGGATGAGGTGTTAGTGGACGAGGATGTCAGTGAATGGGTAGGCGTCCACTCATTTCGCACGCGTTGAGGGTTTTTTTTTTTGACTTGCGGGTCGTAGTGAAGGTGGTCGTGTTGCCCGCGCTGAAAGAGACGAAGCCTGTCCGGCGACGGTAATGCGGTTAGTGGGTCAAATGGACGCCGACCAAAGAAGCAGAAGTTTTCTTGTTTCGCCTCCGACTTATTTTCCTTTTCATTTGGTGCGTAGCAAGGAAGCAGGATGCTTCCTTGGTCGCGCCCACTATGTTTCCAGTCCCACGTGTTCTTTTGACGGCTTGACCGCTATGGATTATCTCTCTTTCTTCACTCTGGACGAATGCGATTTTTCATACTGTCTCCGGCTTGATGTTCGCTTTTCATCCTCTCTGCGGTCTGTTTTTCATATGTTCCGAGTCATCCAGACTCCCGCTTCTAACCCTTCCTTGGCTCACTCACTCACAATTCTAGTGCATTTTTTTACGATGAATATCGTCTTTAAGCATAAAATATTAATGTTTCTTTCCCGTACAACTGTCTCGCATTTCCTAATTATTTTCCTTCGAATGGAGGCCGCTCCAAATAAATGTTTAGTCTTTGACGCCCGATGTCATTTGTGGTAATTTATGTATAACTTGCTTCGCTTTCACTTTTCACACAACTTTGTGTGACGAATTTGAATACGAGAAATACGGATCGGTTTGGAAAAGTAAATGGGGGAATGTTTTCGAGGAGGAATAACTAAGAAATATGAGCAGAAAATAAAATGGTATTATGTGTTGTCGAAATTAGAATACAGTTCCTCAGGAAATCATTTCAGAATACGCCAAATATAACGCAATACACTCTTTTTCCCAGTCTAATGGGTATAATAAAGATGATAAATGTGAATTATGAATAGATTAGAAAGAGTAAATAACCTTGGGAAAATATCAGAGGATTTCTCTGTCTTATTACTCGCCTCTCTCATAAAGACGGTTGATGATTATGATGTAAATTATTAGTGATGGAGGTATATATGGTTTTGGTAATACATTCTAAGGTTTTACGGTTTAATAAATTCAAATAAATAATTCTGGTTTTAAATTTTGGTACCCATCTTGGGACCAACTTTGAAGAAAACGTAGCGATCAGCAGGGTCGAACATGGATTCATTGGAAAATTGAGCCTTGCGAATCTTGATATTTGACACTCTCTTGTAGTGATACATGTTATCGCATCTAAAAGATGCTATGCTTTGGAATTTCTGTGAAGAGTTTAAGTTGTGAAATTTGAAGCATTAAAAAAACAATAATTCCTAAATAAATTTGGCTGCCATCAGGGGCGCACCCACAATTTCCGCTTAGGGGGTTGAACTTAAGTACTGTATCGCGTAATCTCCCATTTACAATTCCCATTATATTTGTAATACGAAATAACTGATTCTCATCATAAGAAAGTATTGCCTATGAAGATATGTTAAAAACGACCAAATATTTATTGATAAGACCCTTANTTATTTATTCGCTCTTTGTTCTATTTTTCTACCTTCAATTTATTTCATTATTTATTCCCTGATTAAAACTCTGACCGCTCTATTCTCTTAGACATAGGATACTTGGACGATTAAGCGATACAACTTAGGTACGTTAATTAGAACGATAAATTTTCATTACGAGTCATCCAGTATAATAAATACGGAAGATATATGAGCTTGAATGTTTTACCACTCTCTGCCTTGCCGCCAATTTTGGCCTTCCAATCGGCATGCATGATTCATAAGATTCTGACAGGGTTAAACATAAAAAAAAATTTTGCCGCGATTTTCTTCGCGTTACTCGTGCCACGACAACAATAAATAAAAATGATCTACCGACCGTCAAAAATCTCCCTTATCAGCGAAAATATTGCGATGAATTATTCAGGCCAAATGTACATAAATTATGCAGCTTTTCGTAAACAATACCACGCTTAATTTGATCGTAAAAGTAAATTTCCATAATATCAAATGATTTGTGAACTAGAGAGATAATGAGTATGATGAATGAGCTGCAACAAAAACTAATCAAAATATGAAATACTGTTGAGGAAAAGATAATGTTTTCTATATTTATGTTTACGTTCTATAACTACAAACTAAATTTGACTTATATATGCCTAGAAATACTTTCTTGCAAATTTAAACAGGAGCCTTAATTCCCCTGTGAAATAAATACAGGCATAAAATTTTCCTAACTTTAATAATATACATCTTTGGCATTCATCACTGATTTATTGATAAGACCCTTAAGAACATGATTCCGAATAAACGCTTGTATAAGGGAGATGGTCATAACATCCACGGGATGGAAAGAAGGCGAAAGAACAAGGAAAACAAGACAAGAGCTAACTCAGAGCAAGAGGAAGATGGAGGATATAATCAATAAAATAGTTAAAATAATGGTAATTTACCTGTTTCTATTAAATAAATTATCGTTTCTACTCTACGTTCGTTAATCTAAAGAATATCTGAAAAAGCGACATTATTACTTCTTGATATAATCTCGAGTGTTTAAATTTTATATAATTATTTATTTGTAATTACGTTGCAATTTGGCCATCTGGCCAGGTGACAACGCTGGAGGGGAGATAAACATAATAATTAATATTAATAGTAATTGCCTAGCATTCACCCATGGACGGGAGAAGAACCCCACCGAACATGTCTTTATTACATTGTCTTTTCATTAATTCAAGTAGAAGTAAAGAGTAACTTTCCTTATATAGCATAGTGAGCGATGAAGATCGTTTGCGTGCTCTAATTCGGCAATCTCTTTGCTGAGAGATGCGTAAAAAGTGCTATTGGAGTACATGTAGCCTTCCAATGGATAGTGAGAGGATCTTTATCTCTTGTATAAACTGTTTCCTTTGATATACTCCCTAACCAACTACCTTAATCTCTCACGTTTCGTAAAAATATATTCTTTCTGCATACCATCTACTACGAGAGTAAGTTCGCTCGTAAAGCAATTTATAGCATAAAATCACAAGAGTAACCGTGTAATGCTCCTCGCCAGTTACCGGATTGAGACGCTTATGACTGTCGAGCACATCTTTGTAGCGCAGACTCATCCGTCTTGTGGTATCTCCACCACGCCACCTTCTTCAACTAATCCGTCACCTCTTCATTAACGACCAAAGGTGAGGGTGCGGAAGGGGGGTTTAAAAAGAATTTACTCTCTCGACTCCCGAAAAATCACTTTCCAACCGCAGCTGTCATTTCGCAGTCCGTGGACAAGCACACAACCGCACGCCGCACGCTCTTTTTTCTCCTCCGTCCAACTAAACGCTTTTCTTCCCATTCTTTGTGAAATTTCAATTCCGTGGCAAGTCTGCCATTTTCAAGTACTCGCCGCTCTTTCCTCTCGATCGCCCCCATCCATCACGGACAACTGCTTACTGTCGCGATGCCGACAACAATGGTGACCACTGCGCTTGACCATCGGCTTTAAGCGCTCGGACTCCCGCAGTGACCGGATGCGAAAGGCGGTCATCTTTTTTGCCAGGAGAGGTTTAAAAACTGGGGTGGGGACATGGGTGGAAGGGGTTATGTGACGTTAAGAAGAGAAGTGAAGGAGAGTTTGCGAGGAAAAGGAGCTAAATAAGAATGGAGGAGGAGCAATCAGTTTTGAAACGGAAAAGAGGCAAAAACCGCAGAAAAAGAGAGAACGAGAGCGACTTGCCTCCTTTTCCATTAAGGGCAAAAAATACAGATTTGAAAGATAACTTAAAGAATTGCGTCAATTAAAGTCATGAGTTATAAGATATATGTTTGTCATGAGGTATGTCATCACGTTAAAGACCGATGATGTTGAAACTATTACCTTAATAATGATTCAATTCCCTGAGTAAGAAATTAAACTAAAAATTATCATTTAGTGTTAACAAGACGATATTTTTAAGGTGAAGAAGAAATGGACTAACTATGCTCTAAACATTTTTTCAACGGTAAGTAGGATAAGGCTGAGAAAAGTTTAATCAATATGATTGGACCTTACTTCGTGGAACGCCGTTTAATAAATGAGAAAATTAAACTTCCTATTTTCCACGTGATTTTATTTTCCGACCGGTATCGGCCTTACAGCCATCATCAAGTGATGATGATCACTTTACCTGATGATGGCTGTAAGGCTGAAACCGGTCGAATAATAAAATCGTGTGAAAGATACGAAGTTCAATTTTCTCATTTATTGCTGAGAAAAGTTGTTACGATGGTAAAAATGGACGTTAAATAAGAAAAGAATCGATTTCAATCTCTCCATGACCTATTTAATTGCAGGAAATAAATGTAGGGCTTATTAATGATATCGTAACCACATTGTCAATTTTTCATACGACGTTCAATTTTTACAAGCAAAACCTCCTATGCGGAAATATTGTGCATAAGGATCGAAATTAGGAAAGGTTACGTATATGGGCATTATTATTTGATAAGCACTGATCGTACAATTAGATGATTAGACATCATTTTTCAACATCAACGTAGAAAAGGGTTGTGAGAATCGAAAGAGGCGACATATTACAGTATCTGTTGATAAAAAGAGGTATGAGTGGGGAAAGAGAAGACGTCAATGAAAATAACTGGACCCTTTCTGAAGTACTAAAGAAAAGATACGGCGAATGTTTCCCTCTCAACGATCCAAGAGATTAAGAAAATAGCCGCAGAAGGTGAATAAAAGGGGGAATAACAGCAGGCAAAAGAGGACAGTGGGTGTAAAAACGGAGAGAGATTCTGGCAGAGATAAAAACAGGAATCAGAGATAGTGTTCACGGCAGAGATTAGATGAGATAAAATATGAGTGATGATAAGGCACTCTTAGATGTTAAACATCAGATTAAGAGATCACCGAGGATAGACATCATTATAAGGAGGATCGGTTAAAAACTGCCTTTTAGACCAAGGGATGATGTTAATGAGCAACTAATAGGGTAAACTGACGAATAAAAAACGTAAATTATTATCCTCTCTCTAAAGTACATATGTTACTCTTATCTTTCCTACGGAGCGAAAAATACATCTATGAACACGATTAAAAATTTTTTTATTGAGTTTTACCGAGCAAAGTATGTAAAACCGATACCTATCTTGCTTTGCCAAGACAATTAAAAACTGAATTCTAGCGTAATCTATACACTCTTTTTATAAAATAAGGAACTCTTCAAAATACAAGGATGGAAATCACTACCATCTTAGATTAAAGCTCCACAGAAGGAAATTATATTTCAACCATTTCTCTTCTCATCATATACGACTAGGTGCCATGACGACATTTTCATAGTAAAGATATAAATTACTAAACATTTTCTTAAAACAGTTTTTAATTGAATGATAAACAAAGGGGATAGTTATCAACATTCGGAAATACACTCTTAGTTATTGAAAAATCGATTAATAACACTAGCATATTACAACGTTTTTCCCAGCGTTTATAATTACTTTTTGTGAGTCCTTTCCATGAAAACTGAGCAGCAAAGAGAAGGTCATTTGTTGAATAGACATCAAAGAAAATTATATAAATACCATCTTTCTGTCGGAAATCGATCTCAATAATCGATCAAGTAATTGGCAACGAAATCGTTCATCCGTAACACAACGGAATTTTTATGCTCTAAAATTGATTTTCACCCCATTGTAGGAATTATCAGATACCTTTCCTAATTCACAGCTACGTTTGACGGCAAACGACGATTCAGTGATTTGAAGAGCTTAATGAAATTTGATAAAAACACCAGATTTGAACACAAGATACCCCATTAAACTTATCACGTCAACTTCAAGAATGTATTATCATACAGGTTCTCCAGTGAGTTTTGTTTGCTATTCCAAGAAATCGTAAATGCAAACTGTTTGCTCGCAGAATTCAATTCCATAGAAATGAAAAATACTGTTGAGGATGCTAGAAGAGTGGTGTTCAAGGGGTAAAAAGGAAATAGAGGATAAAGTGAGAAGAAAGGGGGTGGGGGCTGAAGGAGTTTGTTTAGGAAGCAAAGCGTGCCCTCAACAGACTGAGGGCCACTCGCGCCTCTGATCAAAAGAGGCGCTTAGTTGACCAGCGTCCAGCCACCTGCTCCATCCTCACGCCTTGACCACCCACGCCTCCCTTCTTCAGCTGACCACCCGACTAATACTCTCCCGCCCCCACCTTTCCATTCATTCCTTTGCCCTATTCAACTTCACCACACGGGGCGTAAGACTATGTCTCTCACCGCAGGACGCAAACTTCCCTTTCACTATGCAAGGTGTTCGTCGTAAGAAGAGGCTAAAAATAAGGCCGTCACCCTCAGAAAACTCATTCCACTTTCACCCTTTCCTTAACCCTCGGAAAGTTTCTCTATTATTCCTCTCAACCCTTTCTCGAGGTGGTAGTCAACCGAAGAACTTCGGATGATTTCTGCGTCGTCCATAATTCACTTCTTCCTTCTTTGGTATCACAAATGTTAAACAAATTTATTTCCTATCTTCTATAGTCATCTAAATATGGCATATTTTTGTTAGCCCCAAGAAAGAAAAATTGGTACCTTTAACAACGCAAATGCTGATTTTGGAGTTCCATTTCTTTAAGTAGCTTTCCCCTTCACCATCATGCATTTGTTTGGATCTTGCTGATTCTTATTAAGTCTGTATTATCATGGAAGTCTATTATATCTCCTCCCTTTCCATGCAATTATCTTGCCTAAACATTAAAAAACAGCTAAATTAGAGACAAGGTTCTTAAGCTCCACATCTAACAAACTATCATATTTCTAGTTACTGAAAATAACTCGTAAATACCAATAAGAAGGAAATATAGTAATTCTCTGGAATTGGATTTAGAATAAAAAATAAAAACAAAGAAAGAATTGGAGTTGAAACACCATGTCTTTCTTAACTACCCATTCAAAATTTCTTCGCATCATTACCTATCATAAACTTTCATAAATTATTACAGTTATAAGAAGATTTTTAAACAAATTTTCTGTTTCATTCTTCATATAGTCTACTATAGGACAAGCATGGAAAGTGCCTGAAAACTAATTAAAGAAATGAAAGCCTTCTGATACATAATGTTGATCGCATAAAATAGTAATGAAAAGGAAGTTCATATATGAACTATGTTTTTTTAATCTTGTCCGCGTATCTATTAAACTTCGTTTATCCCCAAATATTCTTTTAAGAAATCGAGGATAAAATTGTCTTAAGAGTTTGCTTCCAACCCCTTCAGAGATACTGCCACGCTATATCAGCAACGGCCTTTATTCTTTTCTCGAAAGCAAGCTGGACCTTTCAGCCGTTCGTCAGCGGCAAAAAGAATTACTCTCGCTTTGCCATCGCCATTCTTCCCTTGGCGTCCGTAGTAGCCGCGCACCGACGGAGCAATAATTTATGAAACGTGAATAGCATTCGAAAAGTTCGCGCGAAAACCCAACGTTTGTCAATGTCATCGCCAGAGCTCAATTTTTACTACTCATTCTACAGACGCTCTGAGGGGAGAAAGGAGCTTGCGGGAAGGGAAGATTCCCTCCCTAAGGGGCTATATTCAGCGCTCACTGGCATTCACAGGCAAAAAAGGCCACCGATTTTCACAAAACAGCTTTTGTTGAGTAATGTGATGGCATAAGATACCGAAAAAAAGTGATTTCGGCAGATAATCTATTACTTACTCCCAAGTTGTATGTATGTACGAGCCGAACTCGCAATTCTAATCTGCGTTAAAGCCTCAGAGACTTTGTTTCCATCGCAATGAATTCCCCGCCTCGAAAAGCAGATGAATAAGGGGGCGTTTTTTCATTCTTATTCTCGTGGAATGGATAAAATGCTTGCTTTAACGCGCCCAATGATATTTTATTTCCAAATTTGCTTTTTATTTGCTTTTTATTTGCTTCGCTTGCCATAATGTTTCGGACGGTTTTTGGTTTAAACTACCTTTGTAGTCGAGCTTACGGAAACTACGTGCCCGTCATTACGGAGGATGATGGGAATAATGTGCTCTGAGAGTAAATAATAATAGCAATACAACTGAATAATACCTAAAGAAGCAAGAGCAAGACGAAATAGGGCGATAGAGTTCAGACGAAATTAAACTATTTTCTTAAATATTGACAGTCAATAGGAAAAATTTGAAAGTCAAAGTATTCTTTGTTAAAATGATAATGACATTATTAGATAAAGATTGATATTTTTTAATGAAATGAAAGTCTTTGTATATTTTTATCGCTGTATCGGCAGAAACCAGGATGAATGAACGTTAACAGAACCGACATCATTCTATACTGATGGAAGCAGTATTCAATATACAGGAATTCAATATAAAGTGACATCATACATACATAAGAGTCGACGTCATACGTGAAAATGTTCAGATACAAATCAGCGTGCAGTATAAAGGTAGAGGTCACTGGGGGAAAAAATTCTTTCTAACTCGAAGGCCATGTCCTATGAAATCACAACGCTCCCTTCATAATCTCTTTGTCGGAAAGGAAAAACATGTGTCATTTAAGGTAGCACTTAATTACATTAAGGAATATACAATAGACATACATCTTGGCGCCTGTTCCATGAATTAGTGCAAGATGAGTGTTCCTTTAAAGATGAATAATGGTACCACTAAATTTGCTGAGTTATTAGAGACCCATTGGTTACATCTCTGAGGTCACGTATCGCTAAATGTGGGCCCTTACCGGATTAATATCTACAAATAGATGTTAATAGACAAAACAAACACAAACAGTTCAAAACACTTCCTTTCTGATTATTATAAATCGTATTCGGTTCCTAACGGGCAATATTTAAGGTAATTTCGAAAAGATATAATTTTATAACAATGGGGTAGTCAATATATCGATATCTGTTTAAACACTCGATCACCATTGCAAAAACTGCTTCCATTTGAAGAAAGTTTTACTAAGAAACAATATTGAGCAATGCGCGAAATCGTCTAAGGTCATGGATAAAATGAATGGCTTCATAATAACTACAAACGAAATAATTATAAAATATCACATATATTTGTTACATTTATATGCCTATAGTTACCTATTACTGAAAAATGGCAAAATAGAAGTATGCCAATTGCTATTTTCCGATTAATGCCCGATTTTTATAGTTACCTGAGCACCTACGTGTGTAGCTTTCGTATTTTCCGTTGAGACATTGTGAAAGTGAAAGCTACAATGGAATTATATAATTCACTTTGCAATTTGACGAATAAAAGTCATACATTTTTAATTAATGTTTCTATTTCACAATCGCGGGACTGCCTAATCTAAGCGCCCAGAGCTCATGTTCACTCCGCTCGAAGTGAATAAAATTGAAAGCTCCAGATATCAGCTCGTAGAAATTTTTGCAGTTCTCGAAACCTTGCCCTGCCGATCACTTCTTTCCCTCATAAAGAATTTTATAAATATACATCATCTCGTTGTTTGACAGTGTTAGAAAGTGAATCTTTATGTTTAATTTCTTCCTTTTATAACTACATTCTCAGGGATGATTTGCGGAATGTTATTTTCCGAAAAATTCTCAGTACTCGATTTTCAAATTTCACGTTCTGCAAACACTTTCACTTTATTAGTCTCACAGGAAAATGTCGGCCATTCGAAAGGTTTCCTAAGAACTAGTCTTCTTAGGAAACTAAAAATAAACTCCAAGCGTTCGAATCCCAGAATATGAAAGAGACCGAAAGTGAAATATATCATGAGAATTCCCGTTCCAATGGAATGAGAAAAGAAACAAAGGATTAACCTATATCCGTGAGCATTTCTTAGCCCTCAACAAGTAAATTTTCAACTCGAAGTTAAGGTAAGCTTTAACGGAAATGAGATAGAAAACAACAATGTTTCCATGTTTCTAGATATCCCGATAATTAATGTTAATCGAATACCTGGTACAGCACTCGAAATGAAAAAGAGATGGATTAATGTTGTGGGTATAGAAAATTAACTTATGAACCTAGGAACAAATTCCAGCAATCAGAAGCCCTGGGCGCAAGAAGCGCTTTGAGCCCGTTTGTGTGCATTTTCTGGGCTCATTTATCAGCGAAGCCCTCGGCTTGCGCCTAATGCACTAATGGCAAATCAGTCTCAGTACGGACCTAAGCAACCGTCTTAAGACAGGATCCGTCTGGATGAAAGAATAGATCCCATCTACTTTAACGCATTATATAATTCGCTTTCCGGGATCAACTTTTAGGAGTAATTATGGGGTGAGATGGAGGTTATGCAACATATATGACCACCAAAGCGTTAGGAAAGAGTACAGCTGCCTCCATTTAATTCTTGAATTTTGCTGGGAATCGATACACAAGTTTTTCATAATTAAAACGACTTTTTCTCCTAAATTGCATTTTTTGGGTTGTTAGGAGAGTTTCGAGAAGGGTTTAATTATGTTTTATATAAATATCCTGGAAACTTTCCATCGACTATAAAAGTTTTACCCGCATACCTTTAGACCCACATTCTTTTAAATGTGCAATTCTCAAATCTCGTGCATTTAAAATCGACTGACCCTAGTATTAATCCTCATTTTTGTATTCATTTCAGAATGGAAATTGAAATTACAAAAAATTCAAATCTGCACTCATGCCATTGAGGGTGAGTTGGCGCTATGGAACTATCAAAATAGATTAATTTACATTAAAAGTTACAGCCATGATAGCTATGCAAAGTTGTATTTATTTTGGTGAGATAGAGAAAATTAGTCTTACATCTATTATATTCAATTCATGGTATTTCAGAGTCTACAAAGAAAGAGTTGTCGGTCCCAGGTCAAAAAGAAAGGAAAATACATTGTTCTTTTCATATATAATTTTAATACTTAAAATATATAATTTTACAGCGTAACCGCCGCGGCGGTCTATTTCTTTTGGAGGAAAGTTAGTTAGGTAATGTTTTTTTGTAAAAGTTTTAAGGCTTCCAATATTTTTACAACGTCAGTAGTTTTCGTCGATCAAAGTCATAATGTTGCTCGAAAATCAGCCTCAGCCGTTATGAGTTGCCTCCTGAAATTTCTATCAAAACATTCCCAAAATTGTCCATCAGATAACGAATCGTGACTCAGTCAGTGAAAATCAGGTTTAAAAAAAATCACTCAAATAATCAGCTTCCAACCATCGCATTTAGAATCGAAGCGACAACGTCCAAATCCATGATAAATCAAAAATTTTAATTTTTAGGGGAATCAACTGCATCTATTATCTACCCAGATGCCAGCATTACTGGCATCTACGCAGAGGGCACATGTCTTCATTTAGAAAACTCAAATAGTAAGATTTAGGCATTATCTCCCGTATTTTTTCGAATACTAATGCCTAGAAATTCATGCGTTTTTTTGTTGCTATTACAGAATAAACATCAATCTAACATATTTATTTTCTTAGCTACCCTTTTGCATCTCTCTCCAGGATAAAAATATGCAAACCCAACCTATCCCTTTTGGTGGATTGCTGCCCCTTGTTGACTTTGCAAAAAGAACAACAAGCTTAGAGAATACCAGTCTAACTAAAAATTAATATTATTTATTAAGATCCTTTTCTGCTGTTTGATTGGTGTCACGTTTTAGTCTTCAAAACTTCATCCCGAAATCTTTCGCCTATCGAATATCTTTGGAAAATATGACATTTTAACAGTTAATAGGTGAGAACTTTGTACCTAATATTGTTGTTTATTTAAGATAGGAACAAGAAGTATTAGCCTTATCCACCCCATCTTGGAGAGATCATCCCCGCTTGAGACTAAAGAAGGACGTGCATCCATTTTCAAAACTAAGAGGGTAGTGTTTATTCTTCAGCTGTCATAAACACATAAAATCATTCAAACCTGGGAATTCTGTCGATCCTCTGATTCTCAGACGTGGGATACAAGAATCTAACACATTCCACTTCCTAATTCATCTTTTTGCAACCGTAATCTACGTTAAATAAATCCCAAAAGCCTGATTCTTTCAACTAGGAAGATACGTGGACAAGCTGCCGGTCTCTCGCTAAAAACTTCGCTTCCCTCAAGAGGGTACGAAATAAATTCCACGCGAGGAAGAAGTATTCTCATCTCCAACAATAAAATGAGACGCATGCAGCCCTCCCACGCATCTCCGCCACATTCGACCACTTCGCCACGCCCTGCTGCTCTCGCCATTTAGGGCGCGCCCGTCGGGAAACCCGAGTCCTCTCTCCGACACCACAATCCGCATCCGCCAACCAAGAGGCCACCCTCCGCCTTCACCGGATACCAGGTCCATCCGCGTACTGCCCATTCTCCTTCCTCCCATGCCCACATCCTTATACACACCCACATCAGATCCCCTTCGCTTGTTCCGCTTCCTAAAAGAATTCCTGTAATTAACCCGGAGCTGAAAGTGGAGCGCGTAGCGTAGTGAGACAGACAAGAAGAAGAAAAATGCCAATTAAAACGACATTACAACCATTCCATTGAAATCTGAAAGAATAATCGTTTCCTAACGCAGGGAGATAAAATGGGGTAGGAGACTCACGAGGGGAAAACCAGCTGCACGTAACTTTCAGAATGTGGCACGAGAATGAATGCGTGAGATACAAAAATAGGACGGCATTTCAATACTGAATTCCCAGAATTTTACTACCCGAGCATCCTGATAAGAAAATCTGAGAACATAATCCTAATGAGAATTCAAAATCAATTCACCTTTAGATTTATTACTTAATTATACTTAAGTTTCTACAAACAGTAAATAATATACTTTTCACGAAATTTAACAGAGAAAAAAAAACAAAACTGGTTTTAGCGCGTGGAGCCGTCATTAATTGATGATCCTGATGACAGGAGAATGTATTGGAACCGGTATTACCGTGTTCTTTTAAATTGTGTACATTTTATTCCCATTAGAACTGCACAAATGGAATCAGAGAACATGAGCATCGAAGAAAGAGTGGGGAAATTTGTGACACATATTTGATTTGAAGAAATCATATATATAAAAAGCAAATGTCTGTCCGTCCCCCTAATTATCTCAGAAACGGCTTGACTTAGAGACATTAAACAAACTGCATAGTGTTTCTACGATGCTGAAGCCCCCAGGAAAATTATTCTCATCTCTGTAATGGCCCGGGTTCGACACCAGGAGCACAAAATACGCTTCCATAAGAGATTTACGTAACATAGGTTTTCGTTACCTGCAGAGGTTGTTTCTTTTACAAAATTATATTAGAAACAATAGTCCTACGAAATTGAGACAAGTGTCTAAAGAAAGGAAAATGATCATAGAATCTTATTTTAGTCGCGAATCACTCATTTAATTTCTAAATTGCGAGAACTTTGATAAAATACACAGAAAATTCATAAATTTTTTCGGAAATACACAACCCAGCCCTTTGACGACCAAGGCAATTGTTGAACCTTGATTTCATAAGTTATCCCATATAAATGCTCGGGGATAATCAGTTAGTATACTTTTCCATAAGAAATGTACGTAAAATAGGTTTTCGTTATCTGCAGAGGTTGTTTCTTTTACAAAATTAAAGTATCGAATTAAAGTGTCGAAAAAAAGGAAAAGGATCATAAATTCTTATTTTAGTCGTGAAATATTGATATAGATCCGAACTTTTGAAGATTCTGATAATACACACGGTCATTTCGTAAAATATTTTGGAAATAAACAACCCATCCCTTTGACGACTAAGGCCATTGTTGAATCTTGATTTCATGAATTATCCAATATAAGTGAACGGGGATAATCAGTTCTTATAATTTTTATAAGAAATTTGCGTAAAGTAGGCTTTCATGACTTGAAAACAGTAGAATAAATATTATAAATAATTTATACGATAAGAAATATATTGAGTTATTATGATCNTTATAAATAATTTATATGATAAGATATATATTGAGTTATTATGATCTTACGGCAGATTTTTTTGTGCTTAGGAGGAACAGATATATACGATAATAGATATATTTGTAAAGTAAATTAAGTCCCGTCATGCTTGATGGGGGCGTTTACTAGCATTAAAATAAAAAGTAAGGTAAAATATAACATTAAGAGCACAATTGCAAGTCCTTCAAGTTCTTAGTCCATGGTTTTTGAATGGCTCGTTTTATTTCTAATGTAGTCTCAGGAATTTCGATTATAATGAAATATTGTGCAAAACTGTATTTAAACAGTTTCAAGACTGGCACACCAATGGATTTATGGAAATATATTATATTGAAGAGATCGACGAATGAATCCTGTTAGTAGATGTATCGTGAGGATTTAGCCAAAAATCGCCCACTGAAATATTACATAGACATTTTACTATACTTATACTACAAAATAGTGATATATTTCCTCAAATACACATTCTATCCAACAAAATACTCTTCTTCACGTTCCTTACTTTTACCAACAGTAAATAGCCTCATTACTATAAGTACTATAAAAGCTGCAAATTAAAATAGGATAATAAAAATGTGTCCATTGATAGGTTAGAATTTAAATGAAACTGCGAGAACATAAAGCTTAGAATATACCAAAAACACCAATTTTTGCCATTGCCGTTCTCTTACTTCACATTTAAATTGAAATTTAAACTAAGTTATGAATCTATGCAATATGATGATGAAAATTTTATAGAAATACGAATAATATAGGAATTTAGTTTTTCATGAAAAAGTCTCTGTGCTTAAATATTTCATGATAACTCAATTACAATTTCTCGATTAAAATAAATAGAAATTAAATTCTATTTCTATTCTATGCCCTACAGTTCTGAGTCATTATTTAAGTCATCATTGTTATTAATATCGGAAGTATCATGCATGACTGAAAAGAAAAACAATCTTAGGGCCCAGTATTATAATGTATACTTAAAATGGACCTTAGCTAATGTTCACTTTTGGGTCCTGTAATATGATGGTTAACTAGACTTTAAGTGCATATTTTAGTTAATCTCCATGCTAATCTATTGAATATATTAGAGAGTATCTATAATCGGTACTTTAACTCTAATAAAACGCTATAATACCGGGCTCTAAAGTGCACATCATTTAAAATCCATTTTATGTATACATTATAATACTGGATCTTAAAGTCTAATTTAAAATCGCTATCTTAGAAATTTAATATATAAAAAATCAAAATGATAGGTTATTCGGTCACAGAAGATTTACGTAATTCCTTAGCCCAAATAAGGTAATTTATTCATAATCGAATCCCCGCTACTCAACTCAAGAATTAGTCAAATTGAAAATTACGTTTACTACTATTCGCTTTAAATTAATAACGGCCTTATGATTCAGTCATAAAAAACAATTACAGAAACTTGCAGGATTTTGCTCAGTTCCTTATACTGAGTTCTTTCATACTCAATGAAGAGTTTATCTCGTCCTTATCTTGCCAGAAATATTACATGACATATCTCGTGACGTATCCCGTTACGCCAACAGGTTTAGTAATTCCCCTGCTATAATTTGCACCTAATAGATTTCATAAATGAGCAAGAAATATTGCTGGATTGGGCTATTTACCACATCCGCATTTCAAAAGCAATACGTTAAATGTCAAGTGAATCACTAAATAATAAACTTCATCTGGCTTTACTCATAATGTTCTCGTTTTCTAATTGAGCTAAATTTTCTATTCGCTTGTCGCTTCCTGGTGCTTTTTCCTCTTAAAATCATTAACTTCCATTGATTTTTCAGTCTAAATTTATGAAATATATTCTCCAGTAGCAATTACTGACTTGATGGAATATTTCAGGGTTAAATAGCGAGGCCCATTTTAAATACGTATAACATAGTATATTTAAATTGCATTTAAAATAGAAAGTTTAAAAATATATGAGAAGAGCTTAATGGGATTCACACATATAGCAGAAGCAAACAATGTAACTTCATGAAACTTCTCATTTTTTGTTTCAGTACGAAATAACTTATGCGATGAATCTCTTAGTGCGAACTGGTCCAGAAAATAGTTTCAAATTAGCAGGAATAATCTACCGATGAATTTCACTTCACTTTAAAAGTAAATATAATCTATAGGTTTGAACACATTTAATATGAATAAAGTAACCCGCCCACCACTCTTATCCTCAACTCGGATCTAGAGAATAAATTCCAATACCAACGGTTGAGAAGCACTCTTATGAACAGAATCATTTTCACTCGAGATAGATGTTGACTCGGTAAATTCACTGCGGGGTTTATTTCCTAACCATTTTGCAGCTAGCATAGAGGTAGTCAGCAACCGAGTCATCGCTTCGGAAGGATATCTCAGTAAACAAGCTATTCTTCGAATTAGTCTATGTATCGTAACTATTGTGTCACTGCCCTAGTTTAGACATGACAATATATATAAAAAATAAGAACATAAATTAAAAAGAAACATTCAAAACTTTTCAAGTAGTAGCAGTATTGTTAAAAGTACTTTGACAGCTAAGGTTATTTCATACGGGCCAAATCTTTTCAAGTCGAAAAATTGTTCCACTCATTATCTCCGGTAACTGATACGATTAGCAAAGATGCAATTCAAGTTTCCACACCTGTACACAAATTAAAGGGAAAATTCGTAAATAATCATAAAAAACTTTATTTTACTGCAATCGCTGCAAGCTTTCGAAATGTGAATACCTTATCATCTAATTGCTAGCACCTGTTTTAACCATGCAACAATTTTGGAAAATGACAGGTGTGCGATATTCGATCGGAATTGGATCTAGTGGGAAATGGGAATAAAATGAAAACGCCTTCAAAACTAGGTGAAATAAGGCTCACAAGCTCGTCATTTTAACCACAGAAACTTACTTTCTTGAAATATTTCAAAAGTTACCATTTTGCATTTTATATAATATAGAAATTAAAATATCCAAGCGTGACAATGTGGAACACTTGTTGAAAGAAAGAATACTTTCCACAGTAGATTTTTATTCCTTCGCCATCCTTCAGGTGACACCTGAAGATATCAACTTGTTAACGAAACTAATCGAATAAATATCTGCTGTGGAGATGATGAATCATTTTTTCTTTCAAAATCTATAGAAATTTTTAAAACAATCATTGTATCAAGTCGTGAGAGCAACAAAAGTTTTGATACGTACTTTATCTAGTGCACGTTATTTACCAGAAACTACTGTATCGACTCAGAATAAAATTNACAAAATGTTTCTCCAGTTCTAATTCTAAAATATATATATATATATATATTTAATTTAAACAATATATTTGGGCGAGATTGAGAGTGAGATAGAAGTCTCTTCTTCCATCTAACACATGATCAATGAAAATAATTAGTTATTACCATATAAAAAGTAATATAAACTTTTTAAAGTCGGGAAAAATTAGCTGTGAATAAAAATTAACCGAAGTGAAGGTTAGGAGAAGTAGCTACGGCATGAAAACAGCCCTAAAGATCGAGAAAACGTGCAACAAGGATGATGCACAGCATCACAGCACCGTTGAAATTTGTACACTCGCAAATGCAGACATAATGTGCGCAATTCAGCTCGATAGTACAAGCATTCCACCCCGAATGCAAATGACATCACCACCGGACTCACGGACGTAAAAACTGGACTCCGGAGACAGTGATTACTAGGGCTTTGAATTGTTTGTGTAGTTCTACCCGTACATGGCATTCTAATGTTGTCATCGTTTCCAGAATGGTACGCAATGGTTTATTAGAAACAAGATGTTGAGCGTAGTCAGATGCCGGTTTTTGTCCCTAGCTTTTCTTCTCTTTCATGTTTTTCGTTCACCTTTGATTTACGCGGAGAAATCCGAAGCGGAACTTAACGAAAATAAAAGACCGCGAAAAACCACTGGATGTCAGCGGTCGTTTCTTCAACAGTATATACCGGACACTTGCTAAGAGACATCTGAGATCCTCTGATCATTAGGTCACGTGGCGAGCTCGCAAGTTTCCTGTAATCGTTCTGCAGTATGCGTGCTCGTTACTCACTTAAACTTCTCACAAATCACCCTGTGAAGCATATGCATTCGAAGTTTTTGGAATTTAAATTCATCATGTGAAAAATTACGACAGAGCGGCAAAATCAATGTATCCTGAGAGGGAAATTTTCAGTCAGATGCGCTCCTTTCCGTTTTAACTAAAGAATCTTTCGTAAATGGCGAATAAAAATCTATAAATGTACCCTGGGGCCACCCTTTGGTGAATAGCAGGGGGTGAATATATTATACCAATTTCTGTAATCTGTTACTTTTACCTTGGGAACATGAATATTTAAAGCTTCTAGCTCAAGCATCTATTTCCCTAGCTTTTTTGCTGTATCTTATCCGTCTATGTAACTGAGTGAACACATATTTTCTACTACGTCTTCTAAAACGTGTTCTCTCTCAATTTTTGGAAATTTCAACCCCTTGCTTCTGGTGATACCTGTTTATATGAACAAATATCTTGGTATGCTTTTCTATTTGCCGCAGAAATACTTGATATAAGCATGGATTTAAAATGACATATTTTCTAGTCCACGAATGCAACATTTGTCAGCAGGGTCCTGTTTTCTGCGCGCATTCCTAGATCTGTGCTTCCTAAACTTTCCGGTCTCAAATCCCAATTTCCTGTCTTCAAGACAACCATATCTCATCAGTCAGTAATAAGTTCGTTTTGCGGATCGATTTAATTAAACATTTACCAATATTATTATGTTAGTAAATAGCATTAAAACGATCGGAGCATTTATTTTCAGTTAAGGAAAATATTTTTCAATAAAAATCGGAAGGAACAAAAAATAAACCAAAACAACATACTTGAGTACCACCACATAGGTTCGTAGGTCCCACTTTCGGGTTGCCTCCCACTGGTAGGAAAACACTGCTCTAAATGGTGTAAAAGAGTGCAAAATAAATTCGATAACAGATTTTTCGTCACTCCTACCGGCTATTCTATTGACGTAGCTGAGTTTCTCAAGTTCCCGTTCAAAGATATTACTGATGTGGGTATCTAATGTTAAATTATTATTCGAGATGTTGACTCAAACATATTTCCCTGAGTTAAATGTGGTTAAGGCTCTCCCTCGAAGGTTGTACCAATAATCATCTTCCAACGATTTTCTTTCGAAGAATTTAATTACTTAACGACTCACTGCATTCGGCTCTAATTGCCAATCATTGAACCATTTTATAATTCTATATGAATCCTTGGAGAGAATGAATGTATCTACTTTCTACTTCCCCATAAATTACCGAATCAGAAATTAATAGTGGTAACAAAAGCGTCTCGGATTCCGCATCGACATTTCTTTGCGACAACCTGATACTCTCACCCTTCTCACTCGTTTACGTACCTCAAAGAATATAATAACAATCATTCACGGATAATCGGATCATGATGATCGTTCCCGCTATCAGACGTTGTTAGGCGCTTTAAAGAACATTGACTTAGATTTACGATAAAAAGACCTACAATTGGTGAAAGTGGCACCGATAGGGTTTACTTTAGTAAGCCCATGATCGTTATCGAAGGAAGTTTATTCGAAAGTTTACTCTCGTAAAATCCTAATGCAACCAATTTTAGAAGTGGGAAACGTAAGAATCACATAAAAAAGTTCTTAAGACATCGCAAATTTTAATTGATAAAATAAAAGAGTAATTGATTCCAATAGAACATGATCACTGAGAGATGTGAGGCACTAGAGTGCTCAAAGACTAGTGAAATTGAGTGAATAGACCTTTAGAAAAGAGGATTAAATTTCATTATGTTCAGTGACATTGTTATTTAGCTATATTCTCCGAATCGCCCAATGATTACGTGCTCGTGTGGCATTCACGTCAGAATGATCATTTTTAATCCAAATACAATAATATAATGTGATAAGTATTTTTTTATAAATGCCGTATTACCTAATTGTCCCAGATTAACCGATAGTAATCGGTAGCTAATCCAACGCACGTTCAAGCACTCTTATTGAGAAATTTCTCCTTTTTAAACACAAATATTCAAAGATCTTACAAAGTAGCATTAAAGATCAAGCAGGAATTGGATACATGATTTCCTGCTTGTAAAATAATAATGGCGACTCTTTTATCAAGCTTCATTACTCCACACATTTCATTTCGAGTCATATAAAATTATGTTTTATGATTTTAATAGCTATACTCTATTTTCATCTGGAGTTTGCGCCTTCTCTTTGGAACATTTAATCTTCATTCTAGGCGCCCGCAATACGGGAGCATCTTAAAGAAGCATACCTGCGCATTAAAGCGTGAAAAACAAGAAAGTCGGATAAAAATAATTCATGAATATTAATCCACCCATAACTCCTACTTACACGAATTTTTCATGTCTAAATTCGGATTTTATGGCATACTATTGACTTTTTGACACCAGAGACTCGATTGATTGCACCACGAACGCGATCATAACCACCGCTTCCCCAGCGCGCCATCCTGAATCACTATAATTTCCCCATTCTCGGAAATACTATCGTTTTCATACACTTCGGAAATAAACGACGCTCATCATGGGCCCATTCGGAAAGGTAAATGGCTAACATAATTTCCCGCCGCACTAAGGGTGTGCTCCACGCAAAACTAGATCCCTTATATCAAATAATTTTCCCGGAGGACAATTCTGCGAGACCTCCTCTGGAAAATAAAATAATAGCAACGATGCGAGGAAAAAAAGAAACTCGCATTCCGAAGACGTCATCCTCTCTATCTCCTCACCCTCCTTAACGCCTCTAGATTCTGCGCAGGCACGTTACTTTTGCATCCCTCACACCATTCCCCCTGATTTGCTGGGCACTTCAGACGGATGCACGCTCCCTCCCGACCGCTTTTAACCAGTCCCCTGCAGGGAAACAGAAGAATCATATCTCCTAACAGAATCTCATTCTGACGTCTTCTCATCCTACCGCTCTCGACTGTTCCGGCATCACACAAACTAGGCGCTGAAGTTTCCGAGAATCCCCACACACATACCGAAACAAACACTTCACTCGCTTCGGGATGGATGGTGAATAGTTGCCGGGATAGCTAGGAGAGCGTTAATCGTAGCACAGAACGGAGCAAGGAGAAGATAGGAGTAATTGGTTTCCGATGAAATAAGCTCCACAGAATCCTCCCAGGTTAGACGAGAAAAAACTGAGAACATCAACGTGAATGACTGTAAAGTATTTTTTGTAGATGTATTAATAAACTCAACAATATCCACGAACACCATCGGGAATAACTTAGTGTCTAAAGTACCACTCCATCTCCTCCATCGAAGTCCTATCAAGAAGCGAAAACTTTAATTAAAGAAATATTAACAAAAGTAAAATTTAGAAATTTCCGCAGTGAATAAAACAGAAAAGTGAGCCAGATCCTCCAAATCTCTCTGGAGGCGAGTTCAACCAGCGAACGTACATACATGATGAATGAAAACCTTATTTAGTATGGCTCCCTTCCACAAAGTTGAGCTTGACCATATCAGATTTATTACTGATGATGACTGTTCTCCGGCCGAAACCGGTCGTTTATTGAAAATCTTGGTAGAAAATGCCGATTCTTTTACTTTAAAGACTTGAAGAATAAAGTTTAAACAGATATTAAACCCCAAATTTTCTGAAACAGGAGCGCGAGTAGGGCAAGTTTTAGAGCAATTCAAAAGGAAAAATTATTTGATGGAATGATAAATATGTAGATTTATTTTGGAAAGATCAATATCACACTTTGATTTTCTGATCATAAAAAGCTCAACTTTTCACGCAATGTAAACTAAATTTGAACTTTTCTGAATTTCTTTCTGCCGTGGACTATGTGAGTTTATCTTTTGCTTACGTTTAATTTAAGAATAAAAAAATAATAATTCGTTTGTAGACATAGAAAGGTATCATTAAAGCCCATTTAACAATCATTATACATTACGAACACAACCATTTCATACCCGAAAAAATCTGACTAGTAGGGACTTCAATTCGCAACCTTAGGTTTAGTGGGCCACAGTGGACTCTAACCACTATACAGTCACTACATCGATGTTTTTGAAGATTTGAGGGAAGCTTAAACATCCAAATGAAGAAAAAATTGCACAAAAAGCATTTCTTCCGTAGACATATTCCAGTTTGCTAACAACGAATTTCGTGTCGAAAGCAGAAAAAATTACTAATGAAATCAGTAGGGGAAATCTTAACTTCGTCGTAGGTGGCTTGGTGGAGCAGGACAAGCTCTATGTTCATAGACAATTTTAAATAGAGTACTAACTGGTCTTGTACTGTGAATAACCTTTACTCAATCGATATTTAAATATCAACATCCAAGGTTAGATATTCAGTAGATATGAATAACAACCTACAATTTAGCCAGCCTTGAGAAATTGGGAAACACTGAAAAATAATTAAGCGTGATTCTTGAGCTTTAAAATGACTAAAGCTATGGAAGAGCAAACACTATCTTTGCTTTTCTTGCGCTCGAAAGCACCAGAAGAAAATACCGCGACTGAGCAGCGTCTTGCTGAGTTATGCAGGTGCCTAGTTTATGGAAGATAGGAAAGGAATAGGGTAAAGGTTGTGATGCTAGGAAGGGGTGATTGAGTGAATTGCCTGGGTTAGGATGGCGGCTACTTATTAATGCGCAAGAGGATGCGATATCGGAAAAAGGATTTAGGAGAGTGAATCGGAATGGGGAAGATCAGGAAACTGGAGCGGGTAAGTTAGAGGGCCACGTGATCACATCGTAATTGATGCGTGATTCTAGGAAGACGTGAGGGGAGATGGGAGGAATGGAGAAGTTGCATCGATAGTGAAAGTAAGGACGGATATGAAATATGCCGAATATACACGCGTTGCTTTATGAAAAAATTTATACTTAAGAAATTTACGATTATTTCTGGGCTACCTATCTCTTGGTACACTGATATGGCGATTATTTCACGGAATGGCATAGTGTTTATGTTTCCTAATGAATATGAATGGAACGGATATTGAAGCCCTCGTGAATCTGTCTCCATTATCTATGAAACTTTATATTCATATAGGATAGGATGCTTTATAATTCAATAAATACGAGATAAGTTTAATTAATAATAAAAGGTAAGATGGCAAGTATAATAATACTTCCTTTCACAATTTACTATGATAATAAAAATACAGGAATTAAATTTTAAAGATTTAGCGGTCAAATTATGCAAGATACTCATAACGGCAAACACACCTACTTTATACATACGTTAGCCATCAAAAATGTTTCCGACTGAAAAGTTTTACGTATGTCTATAATCAAGTAACCATAGAAATTACCACATAAAATAAAAGTCAATGGGTGATTTAACACGTTTATTAAGATGTTATGCTTCATTTGCCGATGCCATGTAATTACTACTAACAACGTATGGAATCCAGCCACTTATGAAGAGAAAATCCGTACTAATTGTGGTGAGAGAATGTACCCTAGGCTGTACGCATGTACATGGATATTTTAGATTAAAGATTCTACGTTAAATAAGATTTTTTCAGATGTACTAAATAATTTCGCGATGGTATAAAAATGAGGAATATGCTCTCACGTTGTTTTATCCGGTTATTTTGAGCGATAAGATTCGTGCCACAAAAGTATTCCTTCATCTAGTTCTCCGTGGATAGAATCACCGAGTTCCTTTCTTATGAATTACTAGAAGAATTTTACGCAAACAGATAATCTGTGTAATACCAACAAATAAAGTAGGAAGTAATTCGCAGATCAATGATAGATTACGAATATTTTAAGATTGCTGATCCAACATATTCCTTACTTTATTTTTTACCTAATTATAACTTCTTAAAATTTTTAAATGTAGTAAATTTTCTCCCTGAATTTTGAGATAATTTTGAAATTTACATTCTCGCCTGAATCTGAGTAAATGTTAAAAGTAAAATATTAAAAGGCACAATATAAGGTATGACTTGATTTTATATTTCGCGATGGACATGCTTTCGACGATCTTTACCGATTAAACACAGAGTAAGACTGGATTCGTTGGTGTCATAGGTACATCAAGTGATGACGTAACAATGCTACGAAACTAGTCGTACTCTAAAGTTATCTTCAGTTTAGTAAAAGTGTTGCTAAATTATTCATCAATTACGAAATCTCTTGCCGAATTGTATTCAACGTATTTACTATTAGCATCTATATTCGCGAAATATTTTCCTCTTGCCATCTTGACTTATCTCAGCCTCACTTGCTTACCATAAATTGTGAGGGTAACTTGTAAAATGAAAGAAAATTATGAAAGAAAATTTCAGGAAATATTTCCAAAAACATGAAAATCATAAACATTGACCTTCTATTTAAACCACGATTACACATTCCAGATTCTTATGCCGCCCGAAGACGATAGTCAGTTTTCTTGAAAATTCACGGAAAAAGCAAACTTATCGCGTGCATACTCGGGTTATGTAAAAGATTCAAATATGCAGCGCGGTGAAAGTAAGATCGTCCTAAGTTCCAGCCGAGGGCAAGAGATTTGCTTCTAAGCGACAGTGTTTGCATTCATTAAGATTTTGGAATAGAGATTGCTCATTATTGATGGACATTTGAAGTTAGAGTGTCGTAATTTTCTGCGGAGATTATGATTCAAACTGCGATAAATAGCCCGAGCAGTGCGGAAAAAGATCGTTTTACTCAAGGATAGGACAGGACGCGAGTGTATCTCGAAGGTATGCAAGAGAGAGAGAGAGGATTGAGATACGATGAGTTCAGCAGAGAAATGGAGTATGTCAAGTGAAACTGAATGAGGTTAAAATTAAAATTAAGTCACCACTTCGCTGATAAATTACTCGTCGCAACTACCAATCAACACAACCATGAAATTTTATATCAGCTTCGCAGCTGTAATCAAGAACCAAGTTATTATTCTACTATTCCTATTCGGTTTATAGATTCCTTGCTCAGATTTATCTTCTACGAGTATGTTCAAACAAGCGGTGCACATTTCATCTGGAGAGATTTCGTAATATATCCACGACGGTCACTCCGACGTTTCACTGCCATCAATATCCTTCTAAAGTTGTATTGTCTTCCATCAATACAGGTGATTTCCAGCTTGCCGTATTTTCTTTGTCAAGATCAAAGGATGGAAATGAATCGATTACCCTCCATTAATATTCAACGACCTTATCAGTCGTAATAATGAGTAATTATCAGAGATATTTTTGTTTCAGTATTGAATCCCGCAAACGAATATACACAGATACCTCGACTTGTAAACTTCATACTTTCCAGTTCGTAACTCAGTGGGTTTCGTATCTCGAAAAAAATCGTAGGTAGAGCAGTTCGTAAGGCGAGTTACCACTGCTTTCACCAACAACAGCGATGAAGATTTCTGTGGCGAGTTTCTTATAATAGCAGATGTTTACCAGTTCATAACTAGGATTCTAGAATTTAATGAACCATTGTAATCAAATGTAATCTGGGAGGAGACCATGATTTTTCATGACGTTATAGTAAGAAATTTTAAAGAGTAATTCATAGCATCAGGATCACCGTCTTGGTCGAAACCGGCGTGTTTAAATAAATGTGTGGAAAATACGAAGTACGTTTTGGAATTATTTTTATTATCATTAATAAAGACCACCATCGGCTATATCTTTCCTCGGATAAGGTATTCACAAAAAAATGGGAATAATTTTCCATGTTTTATATGCTAGAAAAATGTATAATGTAATGAAAAGATAATTATATACTAAATTTTATGATAGTGAAATATAGAGCATTTAAAGTGGAAAAATATACTCGTAATTTAGGTCGAGGTGAATTCCATTAAAAATCTGCGATTTAAAACATTCCATTAAACCCGCGACAAAAACGGTAAGCTCGTTATAATTTTTATACAAGAATATACTTATACTCTAAGTAAAATAATGCCAAGTGTATTTTATCGAAAATATTACTCTTTCGCAATATTTCTCATTTTAACACTCTCACGCCAAGTATTGTAAGGTTGATTAAGTGGCTGCGCTCACTCCCTTGTGTTGGTTTTCTGTTACATTCTTAAGTCTTAAAATGTTTTACATTATCTCCTCCTTGATTCTAAAAGATGTCCAAAACCAAATTCGTTTTCTGGTGACGCATTTAAATGGCATTCAATGAAAATTTGTCTAGTAAGGCATATTAGATAAAAAATTAAGTAATGGTAAACAGACAAGGCTGTTAAAATGTTTTGATTTAGAATTTAGGGACTCCACCATGCCATTCACTATATTATCAAGTTATTCTCACGCCTTCTAAAATAAATGAAGGACACGGTAACTGATTTTTCCCATCTTCCTCTTTTCAGAGAATGAATGACAATGCTTTTCCATAAATTTTTCGCGTTCCACTGCTTACTATTCACAATATTTACTTCAGCAAAGTCACCCTCGGAAGCTTATTTTAAAAAAATACTGTTGCGAATTCTACTGCCAATACTTGAAGACAACGACTGGAGAGATGTATGTACTTAGGGTAGAAAATCACCTTTTTTAAACCGTACTAAGCTTTTACTTGCGTGTCATTTTCGAGACAACATGATCCTGTCTTCTATCTTCATTCTATTTATAAATGAATACGAATATTTCTAAATCTACGCAACATGACGAAGTAATTGCTGATGCATATGATGCAAATGTGAAGTATATGTTAGGTAAACCGAGATAAAACTTCTCGAATCATCTGTTCTGTAAAAGAAAAAAATCTTATTTTCTTCTTGAATAAGAAACTAACTAATCGATGCAGCCATTAATTTTCTCATTCCGAGGTATTGTTTCCTCTTTTTTCTAACGTTGTGTAAACAATTAGAAACACCATAGGTTGTTTAAATTTTAAATGTCGCTTTCCTCTGATGACTGTCTATATGATTCAAATTTTAGCAATATTTGCGGTAGATGGATGGATATCATAAGCTTATTGCTAATTATGAACCTTATCAATTCATGTCGCATACCTACCGCTTTTCTTGATCGAAGATCATGACTCTCTTAAGCTTGTAAGAGCCCTAGCTGTACTATTCAAAGCAATAGCCTACTGGATATGCTGGTATTATTAACGTCGTCGCAACAAATGGTACGAAATTCCGTGAATAAACTTACGAGAGTTAACTTACGGAACTTCATTTTCTTTGGGTTTTTCTGTATTTGCTATTTTTTCCTCGACTCTTCCTTTCACCCTGCTCTATCACGATCTACTATTACTATAATGTAAATTTCCCTTACTAGTTGAGAGTTCTAAGTATTAATATCAGAAAGTCAAACTTACTCTTTATTAGACTACTACAGTTATTTTCTAATGTGAAACAAAAGGAAATGCGTCTCACAACCTTTCGCTCTTTCTCGCACATGACCAATGAATGAGAGCTTCTTTGATACATAGAAAAGTTTCTTTTCTTACGATTGCAAAAGTCTGCAGCGTTTTAAGATACTATCCACATGACTTATTAGAATCTACCAAGAGTATCACCAAGATCCTCTATGCACAAGCAACCCTTCCTACAAGACGTACACATTCTAGTTGGTCAATATATTTTGAATCTTTTATATTTCAGAAAGATATATTTATCAGTAGGGTTGAATTCTGCATATAAACCTGAAAATATTCCAAGTCAGTTTTTATCGGAATCGTATCACCTTTTTACATATTTAAACAAGCCAATATTATGAACAATTAACTCCCGATTTTTCGTTTAGCCGATTATCCGTGCATGCTTTTTTTACTTTTCATCGATATTTTCCACGGTATGTAAAAAAATCAAACAAAAAATACGTGAGAATTATCGCATTCTAATACTAGTAGGACATACGTAAGCCCCCTACTTGCCACTCGGACAGACCTTATAAAACGTAATTGATTTGGTCAAATAGAGTCCAAAAATGCAGTCGAAAATAACGGACTATGAGTCCAAATACTAATAAATAGATTGCTTCCGTAAATTTTGAGAATTGTAAGAAATAAAGGTGAAAGTTATAATTATCCGTGCTTTCTGATTATTTTTGCCCCGTCTCCACATCATTAGCCCGGATAATCGAGATTTCACTATATTATTACTGTTGTTTCACGGTAGGAAAGATATGTCCCATCACGAGGAATAACATCAATGATAACTTTTTGGAACATGAAAGTTTCTTAACCGCTATATATTTAGTTTTCCTTGCTAAAAGACCATTATGAAGTTTTAGATAACATAAGTCTAATTTTTCTTTCGGCACAGTTCTATTTCACTTATTGGTCAAGTGATATAGACCTTTTACTGCGAGTTCAAATACGGAGGATAAGAAAGAATGCGAGATCAATATTCTTTCGCAACTTTCGACGCTTGCGAAATCAAAGAGGTATTTGATTATTTATATGCGATAGAGCCTGACTTATTAACCCTTATAAGTTACCACGCTTCGCTGCAGCCACGACTATCGCTAAAAGTAAACCAACCGAAAAAGTATGTAAGTCAAAGTCTAAAAGTCATTTTATTAACTTTTATAGCAAAAGATCAATCAGCCGATGCAAAAATTCCTATCCCAATCACCTACATGTCTGGGAGATAACATCAAAGCTTTCCTGTCAAATATGACCGCTAACAGCTTTACGCTCCAACGAGAAAGACGACGCAGAAACGTAAAAAAAATCAATAATATAGCAAAAGAGATATTCGAACTCATTGTGAAACTCCTCCACCATCATCTTTTCAATGGACAAGCCACTTTTTGTTATTGTTTTCCTCTTAATTCCTCGATATAGTGTCCATACATAACCCAAATCAAAGCGAAGTTTGTGATAAAACGAATACACCGATTAGATTGATCTCGTGCGTTGAAAATAACCTTCGGTACTTTCCCTTTTGTTCTAATTAAACTCACTTTTAGTCTATCAGCGAGAATTGCTTATGAGATCGTTCTATTCCGGGGAATTTAGTTCGTGTTTCTAGATGCGGAGAAGGGGAAATGTTAAACTTCACAACAAGAAAAAATAATACCGCTTCAGTATTTATGAAGACTCATTAACACCGTTTAATTGAGCAGTTTGTGCCTCATTAAGACAGACACATTACGATTGAACTCCCATTGGTTTTAGATAGAAAGGATAGAAGACAATAATGTTGTTGGACCATTAGGTCTGCAACCTTGACCCGTAATTGAGAAAGTTTTCTTCTCTCCGACATCCTCTGAGAAATTTATGGTACACGCTTAAAAGTAAATAATTACGGGACTACAATTGCTATTGAATTCCCATCAGAGTAAATGAAAATAGTTGCTGTAGTTCCCTGTACATACATATCACCACATTTTCCTTTTCTTAGAAGGAGTTTATTCTAACGAAAGACGTGATTTGAATGCCTAGTAAAAGATAGTTAGTTTGAATTAGTAAGAACGCGGAAAAATGTAATTTACGAACGGATTTTTGCATTTAATAATTCCTAGCCATGATTATATGGAACACAATGAGAACTTTTATTAGTTGCTTTATTTATATTTATAAAAAATTTTTATCATGAGGTAATTTTCCCAAAGAGCTGACTTAAATGATTACATATAATTACGACGGTTCGCCAACTCTTCTTACTGAGAACTAAGACTACTTAGAACAAATTGCCCTTTAATATTACTAATTTAAAACGAAAACATTTACTATAACGAGGTTCTTTGCGATTTCCTTCGACAGCTATTTTCATTGAATTTCTATTACTATACGCAGATAATACTTTACGATAGTTCACAATCATTTTATGCAGTAATGACTTCGTAAGTCTTTATGAAGTCCAATAAATTTTAATCAGTTGTAGACAAAAAAATTGACTTCTTCCATAGAAACTTTTGCCTTTTAAAATTTTGTATTTCGTTGATTTTGATTTGATTAGTTATTAATAAGCAATGCAAAGTGTCACCAGAGTTGATTCGTTAAATATCTCAGTCACTCGTGGAATCATGTAGAATCTTTGCAAATAAGCATGATATCCACCCGAATCCACCAATTGACCGCCGAGGATGTTAATATTACATATTACGCGATAAAGTAAAGCGGCATGTAACGATTTATTCCCGCTGTATTTCTCCGTAGCTACTTAAAATTACTAAGTTCTATGTAAATTTTTATTACCTAAGCAAAATAAGGGTTCAATGATTCCCCACCAGAAATACATAAACGGCCTCTAATAAACGTTACGTAATTTTCGTCTGGCGCGACGTAACCAAGCGTGACGTGGGCGCCGTTCCGATTTTTAAACGTCGAACCCAGACCGAGTATTAAGATCGAGCGGCTGTCGGGAGCGCCTCGGAACCAAAGCACGTAAAAAAGTCCACATTTCCGTCTCTCTCCGCAGAATCCCATAAATCACGTCTTCCTCTCGCACTGCTCCCGAGTAACCCTCCGATCGGTTGCGTCATACCGTCATCGCTAGGACGGAATAACTATGAATCTTTTCCGTTTAATCGAGCCGTTTTTCTTGCGCGCGTAACACGCTTCCAGATGGCATGTTTATCGGCCGTCTCGGTCGTTTTTCCCTGTTCTCCAAAGAATCGCTTATTGAGAGTTCTCGATGACGTGTCGAAATCGGCAGCGAAAGGGAGGTATTCGGCCGCTGGGAAGGCGAATTCGCGGCAAGGAATAAACGTCTATATTTATACACTTACGTTCACGCGATGATTCCGGGGTCCGGGAAGGAATTCCCGCATTTATCATGCTGGTCTCCTTTTTCCGGCCCTCGCGTGACCGTTTTCCGAATTTCGATGCGTTTTTGTTATTTTTAATTCCGACGTTTCTTGGAAAATTTTGGTGGCCGATACCCTTTGAATAAAAACAATCGAAATGCAGCCGAACTTCAATTTCGTGGACTGCCGTGTTCCGCCACCCACGAATAGGGTCTATAAATATTTACGAACGAAATATCTTCAAATATTAAATAAAGCGATAAATATCAAGCGATCAAATTATTAAATAAAATTAATATTCCTTTTTCCAAGAAAAAAATTATATCATAACTTAGAAAATATGACGATCAGTATGATGAAAGAGAAGACTTTCAATCTCTAATCCTCCCAAATAAAGACATTTTATATTAAATTTTTGATCCCAAAACCAAATTGCCTATTGATATTCTATAATGTCGCTAGATGCACCTAGTAGCTAAAAGTAGCTAAAAAGTCGCTGAACCCAGAAAGAAAAATATTGCTAAAAGTAATTGATAAAATAATATCTTAAATTCGCTTCTACAATGGGTTCCCGGATAGCCAAGTGGGCAAGCGTTCGACTTCGATGAAAGCGGTCCCGGGTTCGATTCCCGGTGGGAGTCTATGTGCGAAATTACCTAAGCTGTCGAAGCACTCTTAGCAATAATACTACTACTATTTACTAGCTTCTACAAGTATAACATCAGTTCATATATTACAAAACTAAATGTATATAATGAATATTGTCTTTTGTAAACTGGATGTACAGCTATTTCCATTTAAAAATAAGTTAAAAACGTTACACTTATACGTTATATTAAAACGATACATTTGACGAGAGCCGACGTAACAGAGAAGTTGCTAAACCAGAAAAAAGGTCGCTAAAAGAAAGAAAAATTTGACTATATCTATTGCCACTTATTCGTTAATGCCCCTCTTTCCTATCTCTGTATCTTTCCTCTCTATACTGCAAAACCGGATACACTCTTCGAAACCGTGGGCTGTTAATCCGTCCTTGCGTTCCAGAGAAAACTCCCGGTGACATTTTCGAAGGGGCATTCGCTCGATGAAGAGGAAAAGGGAGCATCTCTATGGGGAGTGATTTATGAATTAATTTCTTCGAAGCGATCTTCTCACTCCATACGCCGTAAACAGGGAAAGGTAGCGTCTAACGAGGTAATCTGTAATATATGGCGAGGGCGACGTTTTGGGAATTTACGACCGCCGTGGCTCCGCGATTCCACTACCATTTCACTAGCAGCAACAGATGACTTATCTCTCTCCCTCTCTCCATTTATCTCTCATTTCTTCCCATTTATTTATTTTCCCGCATAGTATTCATTAAGATTCTTTAGGTGTAATTTATATATTCTCGAATCATCATGAGTGTAGGACCATATTTGCATGGGAGAAATCAATTATTCAACGTCAATTATTCAATTATTAGCTAACTTATTTAAGTCGGCCTTTTTCTTAAGCGTTCAATCTGGAACATTATCATTAATTTTAACCTCAGTTGATTTAAAATTACCATGCTACTTCCGGCATTTCTATTTTTATTTCCTGCCTGTAAGACTGATAATAAATTACGAATCGCATTATGGTTTTCTTCTTCATAATTAAAACATTACTAATTTATTAAGTTAACATCGGAATATCCGTAGCGATTTTACTAGTTACTAGGATCGCTGGCTTGCTCAGGCCGTAGGCCTTTCTACAGAAGTAAGAAAGTAAACTCATTGATTTACTTAATTTGCTATGCAATTTTCTTCTTCTTTTTTGTTCTATCTGTAATGCGCACAGACATTCACCATACGGACACAAAGTATTTTCCATAAATAAGCAAACCAAGCTTATTTTCGAGAAATCCTTTCCGCGGACATATTTAATCTGGAAATACATATGACATTCCATATTTTACCATAACATATTCTCATTGGTGATTTCTCTATCATACTACTTTATTTTCTTAATTACGCACTCATACTTTTTTTAACTATTTATTTGGGGTTTCTGGGGGAAAATAACACGAAGCACTTTCCTCCTAATATAATCTTCCTGCTTCGAATTCTGCGAAATACCCGTATGTGGGTTGGTGGGACAGGTACTGGCTAGCAGTGGGGAATTTCTGAGATAGAAACTACGGGGCGGCAATGATATGAGGTCAGTATGGTGGCTTTAAGCCTCGTAAGGAAAAGAAGGAAGGGAAATGCCCGAAAATTATCTCCAAATTTGAAAGGTTGTATATTACTCACCATCCGAAGAAATAAAAACGCCTGAGATGTGCAGAATGGGCGGCTAAATAAGAATGCGGGGCACTTTTTCATTTATCGTCTGCAGAAACGGCCAATCAGACAGTTTCTCCGATCAGGAACGTTTCGGCCTGTTAGGGAGAGAATAAAGATTTATTCTTAATAACTGACGTTGGAAAAGGGAAACCTCAAAAGACTTCTTTTAAATCAAATGTCCTTTGGGGGAAAGTTGAAGTGAAAAAGCAACTGAGGCACTTGTCAGCGGAAAAAAAGTCACCTAACGGTACCCTTTCGAGTTTTGGTCGAAAAATTCGACTCTCGGTTTCCCTGCTAAACTGAAAAGGGCATCGCTAATTCTTTATTTGGTAACGCTTTTAGTCAAAGGAGTACGAGTTGCCTAACGCTCGATTTCTTTCTTCAAATGTAGTGCATTGTCTTGGATGAGTAAGTTAAATTATAGAAGCGTATATTTTTAATAACTGCATAATATAATGTTAAAAAAACTTTTGTTTCTCTTCAGAACTTTCAACGTACTCAGTCAGTTAATAATTGGTTCTAATAATATAACTATAAATCGCAATATTATCAAGTACATAGATAAAAAATATTTTAATGCATAGTATGAAAATTATAGTTACTTATTAGTTATTAATATTATTTAGCTTACTCTGGCTCTCGCATCTGACGTCTTAGTAATATAAAAATCTAAAGGATAATGCGTTTACTGTCACTATCTTCCACCATTTAGAATTGCATTTATATTTATTCATTCTTTCAATTTTGTCTATATTTTATGGTATAATTTTAGAATTTTTTGTCAGCTCAAAATCTATTTGCATTTGAAACGATGATCGACTGAAAAGGGTGATTTACTTCCGATAAATAACTCTTGATCTGCGCAAAAATATTTGAAACTTACATTTAATTAAAATGTAATAATAACGGGTCAAGCACACTGTGATGACAATACATAAAAGCGATCTGGTGGTTTCAAACAACAAGATACCATTTCAAAGAAAATTGATGTTAGTATCTAACTGCGGACTTGATTGGTCATGAATGATATTCCTAGAACGAGACAAAATGTGAGTAAATACCACCACAGGTGTAATCAAAGCAAATAACAATAATATTACTAGGAACAAGCACGGTAAAGAAAAACAACAACAAAGAGAAGAAAGGAATATAAACACTAGAGCAATAGCTGCGGTGAAGAGCAAAGGCATGCCGGGCGTAGAAAGTAAGAGTGCAGTCCGATGACAGCGGGGAAAGAAAAGAAAGAATATGAAGGACGGCTAAACGTGGTTGCCGAGGTAGTGAGTGGGACTTTCCGAGCGAGGGCGGAATCCACCGGAAATACCATAGGATGCGGAGACCTGTATGATCGCGAAGGGCGTACCAAGGGGCTGATGGGTAGAGGAAAAAGCCCAGCCACTCTTAGACAATGACAATGCAAAAAGATTCGATTTCGAAGCGGCATATATGCGTCATTGATCGTTGAAAAAGTTTCTCGTATTTGATAAGAGCAGAAGCGGAGTGGTGAGAAACTCCGTAGCGTAGTTCGATTATGGTAAATTTTACTCCGGTTCATTAATCATATTTAAAATACCACTAGGAGTAAATTCAGCATATAGAGATACGGGGTACGAGCACAGGGGTCAAGTTCATAGTAGTAGTACTGTTAAAAGTGCTTCGACTGCTTAGGATATTTCGCACTAATTTCTCTGTATATTACCTAAATATTAGGTAATATTCAGCACACATATCTGTTTTCTTCTTGCCTTGATTTCTTCATTTATCTGTGATAGCAAAATATATCATGCAATTCTCTGAGTTCACGCGCATGTGAACGTGTATAAATGCGGTATTACGCTAGACCCTGCGTTCTTGTTATTGCTTTGCGGTACTTAGAAAAATAAATGGTTATTTCCTCACTAAAGCTACGGAAGCTATTATTTTTGCGTCAATAAACGCAATAACAAGGGGCAATATCCTCAATTATCACTCAGTAATTTAGAAATATCGAAAAATGGCGACGCTTTAGTGTAGAATTATCTACTAATGTTATGAATTAAATGCCATCTCAATCGCGGCCTGAATTGCTTTCAATTTTTATCGAGAGCGGCTCTGGTAATATTATCTTTGACTAGCAAACAAATTTTTGAAATGCCGAAAATTCAGTCATTCATTAATAAATCGTGAATTTCAATACAAAATCTGTTGAAACTAAAGCACCAACTCCTTGATCAATATTAAAGCATAACAACTTCTATAGTGATGAGATACATTGAAATAAAAACAAGAAAGCAAGTCGATATAAAAAAATGCAAAGAATGAGCGTAGACTAGCAAACTATACTTATCAACTTACCATTAATTGAGTGACGTTTTGAAACAGACATAATTTAAATTCACATCAATGCCAAAATCGTGGCATTAAGCTGTTGGTATGATAAAAGCAATTAATTAATCACTTCCATACTGACGTTCCGTCTGATATTAGGTGTAGAAAGGTCACTCGGAAAGTCCGATCAGAGTCTTAGTAAGGGGTTAACTAATGTCTGTCGTACACTCACTTCAAACGATATCATTCCAATTAAATTTTCAATTCAAAACTCGATTGTTTAGCGAATTAACACCAGTGCAAAGTGTTGAATGTCACAAACGCCACCTTTCATTGCCACATTCACACTCGAAACAGATGAGAAGCTGGAACTTAGCCATCCGTTCAATTAGGTGAAACAATGGTTCATCGGAGTTGCTCCTATCTTGAATCCAACTGAAGATAAACCAACTTTACGTCCTATTGGTAACTTTCAATGAGGTACTATTAACTTATTCGAATGCCTCCAAAATATCAAACGAAAACTTGGGATGCCTATGTCCGTTAACACTAGGTTCAGAGGTATGACTGAGTCCCCTTACCTCAAGACAGCTTCCTCCAAAAGTAAACGTAAGTTCGCCATACGGTTTTTCAAAGTATAATGCCCTACGTAACCGTCAAGGCTCTTAATCTCAAACGTTGGTTGTGGTCTAAATGAAAATCTAGAATACCGAGTAAACCTACTCCTATTCGCTATCAGGGAAGACAGACCTAAACGCGGAATGGCCCATCAGAAAGTTCTTTATCGAAAGAGCCTCTAAAAAGGTGAAAACAAAGGAACGGACGGAACTACCAACCGGGGCAGAACGGAAATTACCAAATAAGTTATGCTAAACCATCGGAAAATATGTAATTTATACCTTAAATATAATTATGTGATTCTTATTTCAGTTCTTAGACTAGCTTTTCGAATGTTTGAACTTCGTTATTTACTCATATTCTAGTAAAGATGCATTCTAATGATGACTAATATTCTAATAGAGACATTGATATTTTTACATGGTTAAATGGTTTACTGCCGACTTTGCCTGGTTTACAATTCCATGACTGACTCCGCTATTGAAACGTATTAACTATTATTGTAACCATATTTATTTAACCATATAATCAGACTTATTTTAGCCATAAAATCTTAACGTCAAATATCTTAACCGTTTAACCTGCTGGAATCCCACAAAAACAAAATTTTTGACAGATAGAAAAAAGAGAATACCTCTCAAAATTTTTTGCGTTAAAAAATGTCACAAAATTTTCATTTCTCAAAACTATTGTAGTACGAAGGTTGATATAGTAGTACAAAAGAACCGTTATCAGTGCTGTTCGGATATTAAAAGAATAAGTGTACAAAAATTAAGGAATCACGCGGCAGACTTCTTACTCTACATCTAATCCGCAGTTCCTTCGCATTCAAGATATTCACGTTAATATAGGCTATTATTCTGATAAATGTAACTGCGTTTCGGGAGCTTACGATTTATCTTTTTAATAACCATCGGAGAGAAGAAAATATTTTAATCTGCGACCACCTTAATAAAAAATCAAAATGCTCCATTACCTCTTGACATGCTATTCTTGGCATTCAAAGCTGGTGTTGTTACCAAGAGTGACAATTATACGACTTTTGGAACTTTGTACATAAGCATTCTTGAAAAAAATCTTCCATATCTCTTTCTTAAAAACCGCAAAATCATCAAAAACGAACCATGAAATTTCCTACTCAGACACATCTGAATATTTTTAGATTGCATTTATAAACTATATGGATTTCTCATACGCTAACAATGGAATTTCAAGTCATCATATAAACGTTTATACCGCAGCGACAAATATAGAATCATATCTTTCACTCTTTCTCCCTCACTACCTCAAGCCCTCTGTAAGATCGTGCACTGATGTGAGTAAAAAAAGCAAAGGCTACCCCGGTTGTATTCAAAGACCCAGTTAGCTTTATCCTCTCTTTCTGATCCCGAATTAATCCATGAATTTTCGGCGAAGTCATTCATTCTGCTTTGCCGCGCATTATGCTTGCCCTCGTACCTTCAAAATCTCATCCGAACAGCTTTTCTCGCGCATTCTGCCCACCTGTTCCCACAACCTTCTTTGTGATCCCAAGTACATTTTCAAGGTCGGTAAAGATTGAATTGGTTACTTTTTTACTGTAGTCTACTTCTATACGGTCTCTACAATCATATTTGTCAATAAAAGCATAAATAGATCGATTCTACTAGGTTTTTCAGAAAAAAATTAGCTCTTACTTGGGGATTTTTTTCATTCCGTAGTTTGTGCAACTATTTACTTTGGGGCAATGAAAAATTCGTGATTGTGGGATTGTGAT
>KZ308166.1:1434186-1448889 GCA_000376725.2 Ladona fulva
AAGTATGTGAAATTTCAATTAATTTAAAATGTAGTTTTTAATATACTATACCTTCATTTAGTAACTCTAAAAATTTGTCAGTTCAATTTTAATATGCAATGCTAATACTAATAACAATGAAAATTCTCTAAATTGAATTCCCGGATTTGAAACTTCTATCTCATAAGAATGATGTTTAATCTGCATTTATTGCTCCAAATATATTTTCTGAATTTAGTTTCCTCTGTGACCCATCTTGATTTCATGAAAGGTCACTCCTATTGTAATTCCACTATTTTATTTAATGGTAAAAAATACATGCAACACTGGGAAACATACTGTGAACTATGCTATCATTAGATTGTAGCGGGTTCTAAAGTTAGCAAAATCAAGGGAAATTCTTTTAAGGATCTGGTAAAAATTTTAGTGCAATTAATACCACATAACACAGATTGATATTTTCATACGGCTTAATTTTCCGAACAGCAATACATTTATAATATAAATGGCATCTACGTACATCTTGAAATATTTAATAAGGTTGCATGCAAGGTTGAATTTACACTTGATTGATGTCGGAATAATGAATAAAGAAACAATATTTTCCCCTTTAAATCTTTTGCCTTCTCTAACTATTTCATTCTTCCACAATGGAAAAGAGCGTTTTTCTTTTCTGACCTTTAATATCATCCGTTTAAGAAGATACTTTTATGAGCATGCAGTAAGCAACCGGATCGTTAGAGATCACGAATTCCATGATAATTCCGTTTTACAGCCCTTCATTGATCTTTCGCATTTCCTTTCCTGCTCTGGCATTTAGAATTTACTGTTATTTGATGGAGAATATCTTCTTCCCATTACTAATTAATGCAGTTATGATTATTTACCCAAAACGAGAATTATCATTAATTAGTAACATTGGAGTGAACTCCTTTCGATTACGAGCTCATTTCATAGTCGATCGAATAAATTAGTATTCATAATCGAGACTTAGAGCATCGTAATCACGTAATTCCTCATGATTCACAGTAAAAAAACGGACTCCCAAAAATGACCAAAGCTTATCGCGTATTATTAAAAGATCCTGAATTTATTTTGGAGATCCATAATTATAGTATTTTCTTCTTTCGTTCACGCAACATATCTTTCTTAAAATTCCTTTCTTAGTCAGACTTTCCTGAAACATGACAAGACTTATTTGCAAGCGTTACCGTGCAACGTCTCCAATTGACTCTTGAATTTAGATAAACACATACCATTGTAAAGGATAGCATTTTAAATTAAAGAGATCATAACTGATGTTTTCTCATGTGCAAGAATGAAGCTGTCGACAGCAACAGATAACATCTTATTTATATGAAAATCGGCTCAGAAAATCTTAAAATCAAATTGAACATGCATGCAAAGTAAAAGAAGCTCGAACACGGGAGACGGTATTGCCTCAACCAATAATTATAGAGATAGAAACGGCTATTACTGAAGGACGAGAACTTATGAGACAAGCCTCCTATGAGCGTAAATTTTTAGTACATTGTCTGTGATGACTGGCAAGATATGACAGAACGTTGCATTCTAATATTCTTGCATGTGTGCAAAGAAAGAAAGGTCAAGCTGTCAATGTGACGAGAAGAAAGATAGAAAAGCCTCGAAAGATATCCCGCTCAATTAACCCTACTAATTAAAAACTATGTATTCGAAAAGTAACTAAAATGCCGTCTATTAAAGAAACAACAATACTTGAATAAGTCATAGAATAACAACTAATTTGAACTTGAAGAAATATTTGAAGAAAAAATTAGCCTTGGAATTAAATATTACTTAATCTCAAAGGTAAAATGCAAAGAAATGCATAGACACCAAGAAAAACACTGAGACTTGCACATGAATTTTACGAATAAAATGTCCACTCGTAAGCATAGGGTACTCATGAATGGCATTCCTTAAGTAAGATCTGATATTTATGCCATCATAGTCTTCTTCAAACAAGAAATGAGCACCCAATGCAAAATATTGAACAAATAAAGCTACATAGAGCCCACTCGGTACTCGACGGCATGCCAAAACACTATCGCAATAAATGTTTTTGCTAGCATCAAAATTTCCTTCATAAATATCAATTTCATAACTCATAAAAGAGCCCTTTACATTTTCACTCTCGCTTTCATGACCGCAGTACTTATTTACTCAAGGAAAAAAGGCCATAGAATAAGAAAGGAAAACGCCCTGAATACTATATCGGTATGTGTGTTTGATTCACATAAAAATCTTCAGCCCCGTGAGGTTGTTTCGCGGTGATATTAGCGCCATGTCCACGTGTATGCAATGAAATGTGCAGGGATGGAGATGAAAGCAAAGGTTACGGTGTGCTCGGGAAAGAAAGAGGGCAGCATGGGAGCCTGGCACGAGTCCAAGAAAACCACCGCGATGTGAAAGAGACCAATGAAAGTCTCGCCTGGTAAAGGGGTTCTAAATTTATATAAGTCAGTCATATGTGCATCCCTTTAAGGAGGTCGGGGTTACACCTGTAAAGAGCACCCCGCCTCTATCTCCGAACACACCTCCAGAAGCTGGGGAGCTTTCTTTCTCAACTCCTTTGCTTCTCCATTGACAGCTCGTCGATCAAAAGAAGCCTACTATTAGTTTCTCCTGAAGTTCTGCCAACATTCCCCTGTTCTCGTTCGGGAAAAATTCGAGTTTACAAATAAAGCGTGGATGGATTTCTGGTAAGTTCTGTCTTTCCATATGAATTGATGAATTCATGTGAGTTATTTGGTTACCTTCACAGGAAGTGAAAACAACTGAAAGGAAAGCTGGAATTATAAGAATATTCATTGCTCGTGGAAATTAATTAAATGAGCACAAGATAATTTTGACGCAGGATTTATAAAATAATATGTTTTCCAGATTTTGAGTTATTTGCCTTCCAAAGCTCTAAATAAACGAGATTATTTTAATTCCAAAATATTTACCGATCTTTACTCTTGGAACGTCCTTGCCCACAAAGTATCCCGAATGGCTTGGAGAAATGTTCTGCCGGGATAACTCAACGGACAGAGCACCCGACCGGCAATTGGGAGACCCGGGTTCGATTTCCGGTCCCGTCAGACTTTTTTCAAGTCCATTCTTCCTTGGAATTTTTCCTGGGTGCGCACCAGTCACCCTTACCCATTTTCCTTTGATCCTAAATTAATTTCCGAAATTTTTTTAAAATTAGCGACATATAAGTATTGTCTCACAAATAGAAAAGTGTTTCCTCAGCAAAATCTTTGTGTGAATCGTTTTTATTACGGCGTACATCGATAAGTTTACACAAGAAATATTGAGAGCTTCAGAATTTATTACGACACGGAAAAAAAGCTTGAGTCTTTTTTCTCAACAAGAGTGCGATCGGAAAAGAGATCTGGCTACATCCATTTCTCTGAATATAATGGAAATGACTTTTTATCCTGCTCTTAAAGGTAAGCAACTGCTTACGATAAACTGCAACCTTTAAACAAATGTGATTTCGCAAAATATTAAAGAAATTTGTATACTGGTATAAAAATGTTCATCCTAAAAGTAATATCTTCATTTAGTTTTTATCCCAATAATTACTGAGTCGAAGAGAATGGAAGAAGTATTATTAAATTTTATCACTTATCTAATAAAACACTGAAAGAAATTTAAGGGAGTCCCTGAATTAACTAAGGACTTGAGGGTAACGCTTGAGAGTAAAAACTAACAGGTAATTTAATAAATGTTTATCAACAATATTACCCTCAAGTCAGAATCAAGGAACATTCAAAATTAAAATAATGTGGAATACATGATCAATCAATGGTGGCTGGATTGGGTCATTACTTGGGCCTACGTCATTTTAAAAATACGACGTTTTAGTAAAAATAAGATCCATAAGTATCGCAATGCAAGATTTTCAAAGTTTATAGTCAGATCGAGGTCAAATTTTACGTGATTGCAGTGATTAAATAAAAGCCAAATACCGATAATTCTCTATCTGATTTTGACTGGCGCTTGGAATGATTTTGCATTTTTAATCTGTCAAATACATACAGCACACTTTTATCGATTCACTTCCTACTTCCATATCAACAGGAAAGAACTTTCAGGGACTTTTCAAATAGGCCCTGAAAGTTCCCAAAAAAGTTTTGAGTAAGAAATCGGTTGAACCGACAGCGTGACGCCGAAATGCATTTGTGAGCACGTGTAGCTGCAGAGGGAACACAAAGTAGAGGCGAACCGGGGATAATGTCAAGGAAATATGACTTGCATCCATGGCCTTCGGTTGAGTTTCCTTTTCAAACAGATATATGCAAAAGCTACTCATTAAATTAAGACAAGGACATCGTGAACGCCCACTTTCTAAATTAAAAGTTTATTGAAAGTCGTAAAAAGTGCCTTAAAATACTCGCGATCCGGGGAAGTCGATCTAATAAATCTCGGGCGCGGCTCGTGTAAGTTCAGTTTTCGACAAAACGTGAAATCGGAAACGGAGCTTATTAAGCAATTTCATGCGTGTTGAGAAGACTTAATTTTCAGAAGTTATGACAGTTAAATCTCGGGAGAGAGGTCCCATCATTCTCAAATTAATATACTGAAAATATGACTGAACGAGTAGATCTATCTTTTCTTGCGTGAAATTTATTAGGTGTTGAAAATTCAAGTACAATAATTTATCGAGGGCATAACTGATTTATCGTGAATTCACCGCAAATGAGAAAGCGTTTCTATGATTCTCAAAATGATTTTTTTTTTATAAATCCTCTGATGCTATTAAAATGTATCTTAAGGGTGAAAATAGTCATTTTAATCACTCCAAAAATTGGTCTAAATTAGTAGTAACGTGGCATTTACTAAAGTCGATGAAAGTTATTAAATTTACCATTTAGTGTAGTAGGTAAGGAATCCATGTTGGGCTATACTTTTAAAACGTAATAACTGTTACATGATAATAAAGGAATTGTATTTTAACGAGTAACTTTTTACTTAAACAGCGCAATGATGCGATCTGATTGAGTTTAAAGGCATCTTTGGATAGTCAAAATTGAAAAATTGTATCTCGGTTTTAAATTTTGTGGAAGTAATATTAGCTCTATGTATACACATAAATAAACTAAACTCTCCTGATATATAAACCTCCTGATAAACTCTCCTGATATAATAAATTTCATATTATTATCAAGTTTAACGGGTGTTTCATATTAATCAAGTTAAGATCAGAAGCTTTTCATGCAATATATGAAAAATATAACAATCGTAAACATTTCTTTCTTTTTACATTAATCATAACAAAATTCTTTTCTAATGTCCATAAAATTTCAGTAAAAAATTTATATTTCTCCGAACAAAAGAATCAACGTAAGCTGATTAAAGGGCGAGCTTCTAAGATGAATGGATTATGGTTTTAATAGTACAAAGTTTCCTTCCTTGATGGGAACAGTTTTTATTTGGAATCCCTTTTAGAGATTTATAATATATCCATCTTCCAATAGCTATAAGGGGTTACTGCAACGTCAGGTTTCAAAATTAGTTGTTAGAATCTTCTTCGTTGAAAATCGTAGTGCAAATTAAAGAAGATTAAAATCAAATGAGCCGTAACATGGAAAATCATATCACTAATTCAATCTGGAATGTTTACGTAATTCTGCGGTAGTATTCTTCCTTTCACTATCATATAAAGCCTTATATAAGGCTGAAATATAACAAGCGACCGACAATTGGGAGATCTAGGTTAGAGTCTTGCTCCTATTAGACTTTTTCATGTCCGTATCTCCTTGAAAAAGCCTATTATAAATTTAACTTAGGGCTAATTTATATAAAGCATTATATGCGTGAGTTTAGAGCCGATAAAGATTAACCGATTGAGATTGTTAGCATATAAAACGTAACGGACATCCTATTCAACCCTATAAGGGTTTTGGAATGATTTACGGTATTTGGAATGATTACTTAAGAATGATTATTTTTCTTGATGAAAGAGATGTGGTGTTTACAATTTTTTGTCATTGCATTCTTGGATCAATCCTTAAGTAGCGCACAGCAATTCCAACCTCGATAAACGTACTATCGCATTTCAGTATCTAATTTTACTGAGCTTGTAGAGTGAAAAGTGGATAACTTTTGTGAATTCTTCGATGGGACATTTATGGGAAAAACAGATAAATCACCCTGATCATGACTGATCTGACAAAAGGGACTGCTGATGGAATTAAGCATGAAAAATATTTTGAAATACGGGTAAAGCACGACTTAAACCGAAAGACAAATCTCCCATTTATATTCCACATTGGTACAGGTGAGAAATTTACACCGTGTCTTCAGGTATCATTAAGAGCCGCGTTTACTTTCGAACGTTCCGATCCTTTTGTACAACATATCATGTGATCAAGAGAGTGGGAAAACCACAGTAAGGCTGAACCTCGCAGTCTCGTGGGTGGTCGCGTCTTTCAGGAGACAGCCATTCCCTATTTTCGGGAGAGAAAAATCTTGAGGTCTGTTTGAAAAAATACACGAATGCATATTTCATAAGTTTCGCAAGAGAGGCGTGGGATTACGAAGTAGGGAGATGGCGAATGGGTTAATGGTGCAAGTATAAAGAGAAAGGAAAAAAGTCGTAGAGTGAGAAAGAGAGACTTGGACTGCACGTGGGCAGTTCACGGCGAGATGGTGGAATGGAATAAGATTGATCTATCAACCAATCGATAGCCGTCGCCAAAGCAGCAAGGTCGGAGCCATATATGGGTGGGAAAAAGTGAAAATGAGCGATGGAAATAGCGTAGATTGACAATGGGGATGAGATGGTTAATCTCTAGGGATGAGATGACAAAGGGAGAATATCCTAGGAATAAAGCTACGCAACCAGAGAATAACAATACAAGAACAGACCGCGAAATGGTCAATAGAAAAGATGAAGAAATATTATATAGGAAACAATTCGTTTGAACACGGTCATCCTCGGTTGTATTATCACAAATATACGAGTATCTGATAAGGGATAAAGATGTCTCTTTTCTTCTTCCTCTCTTATTAACGCAGGTAATTTGGATAAAAATTGTACCAAATTTCGTCCTTTGTCATCAACGTTATTTCCTCGGTTGCTCATATCTCAGCCAAATTTCGCAGACTTGATCATTCTGCCACGAAAAATCGCTTTCCTACAATGAATTAAGCATAAAATGAAGCACACCATACATTCCAACATACGAGAGCGGCGAAACAAAGTGAGGGATGCTAAGTGAAATAGAAATGAAGAGGAAACATTTTGAGCCGTAGAGTGAACTCGAGGTCATCACAGATTATGAAGAAAATTTGTGCTGCTTATATTATGGTGGAATGATATATTTTCAAATAACGTGAGTTGTTTGAAAAGGAGGAGCATGAATTTAATTTAAAATGTATAACACCAATTGTTTGCTCTGACAAGAAGTATTAATCAGCGTTATAAAATAAATTACTCAGCATTCTATTTTCTACAAAAGACTTCTTTTCATAAATGTAAGGTTTGCAGGAATAAGAATTCTGCTTATACTGACGTCCTTTTCCTAATAAAGTTAAAGAACCATCTTCGCGAAGGTAATTTACTTATTTATTTATTATACATTACCGTCGCAGTTAGACGCCTGACACCTGACACCTGTGTCAGGTGGCGACGCTATCTTACACTAATTTGACAAACTTATACAATAGACACAATTAACACAAATTTTACTTCTTTAAAGAGGAAATTCAGTCCTGAGCCCATTTTCCAATGATCTTTTTTTCCAATTTTACTTCCATTCGTTCAGTTCTTTCATTCCCGTTGATATCCACCCTTCTACCATTTTTTCAACCAAAATTCTTGAAAATCACTCTTTTTTTCGTAATATTTGAAAGTTTCACCACTCACTGCTTGCCAGAGCATACGAGTGCCAATGTAAAATATTCGTTTAAAAAATATTTTTCTTCTTCAGTCTACTAACTAACACAAAACAAAATCAATATTGCCCTGAAGCTGACAATAGTCAAACCTTTTTCCTTTGGCCTTTCTCGAAATTATACATCGTTCTTCCATATCATGTTGTTACAAGAATTCCTTTTTTTGAATAAGTTCATATGATGACGTATATGAGTGACCATGTCATTCCTATTCTGTATCTTATCTGTGGATATTGTTATTATTTATTGCAAAAATCTTCATTTTTAATGCCACCAAGAACTGTCTGAACTAGAAAAATGTATACAATCATTAAATGTTAACTTTAGATATACTTTAGATATGTTCTTGCACTTATCAAAATTCTCGTTTTCGAATCGTAAGCAATGTTCCACAGCCAAAGTAAGAATGCTCATTTAATTTCCCTTCTTTCGTTACTTATCTTGATTTCATACGATTATTCCTTCTAATTTAATTTTGCAAAAGAAATAAAGTCTGTAACCGATAAAATTGAACTTCAGATGTATTTCTTGTGGAAATCTATCGGAACGATCTTGGTTCAAACCCATCAAAGTTATAGAATGAAAAGGTGACAGTACTTCATTCATGCAAATCGGACAAATGGTGTGGACTCCAATTTCAGACAGACATACAAACAAACATGCAAACAAACACACAAACCCACAGAATGTCTGCATTATATACATATGGATAGATAAACGGAGAAGATGGGTTGGATTCGCAATCTATTATCACAGAAGCCTTTGGTTATTAAAATTAAGAGAAAATGGAGACAATAAGTTGTTCAGTTTCATACTTAGTCCAGTTCGTACTGAAAACAAACAGCTATCTCGGTTATGTTATTTACACCTTGCCACACGCCGAAAGGCGGCTTGCAGGGTATTTATGTAGATCTAGGTGTGAGTTCAATCTGCAGAAAAGGAACTTTTCAGCGTCATAAAATGTTAGTGAAAATGAAAAGATAGATTATAGATCGATAATTTAAAGGCGCTCTGACATCATCAAAAAAAGACGAAATAACTGTCCATTGTGGATTAAAATAAATACTCACTGACGGAGAAACCGCAAAAACTTCCTCATAAGCTATAAAATGGTAGTAATGATGATAGAAATACTGGATAATTTCCAATAAACTCCGTCCCAGAGAGTGGCCGTGAAAAGAGGACAGGTGATTATTTTTAGACGATGGAAGGAAAATAACCGAACCAGTTTTCCTGGAGGAAGAAAGAAATCGTTGAATAATTTGTTTGCCATTATAACACAACTGCCCTACCTAAATACCTAAGCATCCCAGCATCCATCCCAACCTTTTATCCATCCCATGAATCATTACTTGCTTGCAGTACTGAACCAATACATATTTTTCCACCCATTAGATCCAAACAATGTATCTAAAACCTATTTTTAGACCTTTAAATTACGACCCTTCAAATTTGCTATAATTAGACCTTTAAGAGTAATGATAAACTGAACTATGGTACTTCTCACGTGGGTGAAACACATTTTTAAGGCACCTGAATACTGATTGATGACTCAGCTCCCAAATATAGTCGGCGCCCAGTTGAGGTGCACTCACTGCTTCTTAGGTGGCTCAGCGGCTCTGATCATTAGTAAAAAAGTTTTAAAAATAGCTACACGAAACGGAAAAATTGTAGCAAGGCCTACCGTCTGCAATCTTAAGAATCTTATTGATGGACTGACTCTAAGATGAGAAGAATTTTGAAATCGTTATGATAATCGTTAAGCTGACTAAATCTTTAGTAAAGCATTTATAACTGTGTGTAGCGTATTTGTCCTGATTTCTGGAATTTATCAATTTAAATAATGCTATTTAACGGCGTATAACTAGCTTACAAAAATAATAGAAAGGATTAGGTAATGTATTTTGCACGTTGAGGTGTGCACCTTAAAACCCGAGGATGAACATATGTGAGAAATAGGGATATGGCTAGGACTCGAACCTTCGAATAACGGTATGGCTAGGAATCGAACAGCGTGGAACAGATGCGGCATGATACGAATCGTAGTTCGAGCAGTCAGTTGTTAGAATACCTGCCCGAAAACTGGGAGACCTGGGTTCGAGTCCCAGTCAGATCTCTATTTTTCATGTATTTTTATCCTTGGGTACCTTACATAATATTTTCGCGGTCACGAATAATTTAATAAGGGTTAACCCTTTCGGTAATTAAAAATTTAAATTGGAATTTTTCCACAAATCACGACTGGGTAGTATATCATCTTATATCTTCACTATTTTGATGAACACTACTTCGCTACTGTACAGTTCAGGTTTTTGCAAAACTCCATAATGTTGCTATAACCATCAGATAATCAGCTAGCGTAATTGAAAAGGCGTCTTCATAATTTAAGTAGGATACGACTTTTGTGGAAGATATTCCAAATTGAATCTATTTAACGAAATGTAAATTCACGAGAAAGTTAAGAAAAATCAACACCCGGGAAGTTATTAACTATCCGAATCAGAATTTACATTAAAGGCATCTCTTTAGGCTTTCCAAGGTGGCAAACATGGAATTCCTACTTTAAAGGTGTTCTGAAATATGATGTAGGAATTACTATTAATTAGATTCAGTATAATATTAAAAGCTAAGGGCCGTTCTAAGTTAAATACACAGAGAAGACAGTCACTATGTGGAGTTTTGACATGACGAGAATATATTGAATAAAACACTCGTAAATGCAACAAAGCTTTTCATAACTTTCACTAATTCCTTTTAATTAATTATCTTACGAATCAAATTCAAACAGTATAATTCAATGACTTTCACTCTTTCAGCCCCTCTAATTCTGTATTATTCATAAGACTATCCTGTTTAGCATTAGAAAATAAGAATTTATAGCCTATAAATTGATCAAAGCAGACTTAATTCCTTCATAAAATACTTATCACATGCTCCCATGCTGCTCTTTAAACTCGGGAAATAAAGCTTGTGATCATCATGTCAATAAGCGTATACCGAAGCACTGCCGTTATAAAATGCCTGCTCTTCGTTGCATCATCTTCTTTCTCGACCGTTTGATCAAAAGAAAAATAGTGTTATTCCATATCACTGTTCTTCTTACGTAATTTAATGGTTGCCAGACAACCTAACGGAGTACAATTACGTATGTGGTAATGCGAGAAACCGGATGAACTAAGCACAGGTATACAAAAATGCAAATGAAATGATTTTGAAAGAATATAGCGAATTTTCCAGATCTGTAGTAAGACTATCGCATAGATTATTACATGCATAACTTTATCAGAGGCTAAGAGTTTAATTCAAGAACCCCATGTTATAAGCCGCGATAAAAAAATAGGATTTGTCATTTTCCGTTTAATGTCATGTCTGGAGAAGAGTAAACTTTCTTTGGTTCATAAGCTTTTTGTTGTGAAGATAAATTCTATTTCGCGAGATTTTATTGCAATTATCTTTCACAGAAAAGAAACTGAGTGGATAAACCGTTATAATATCCTGAATTTCACAAGATAACTTTTACCTGAAGTCATAGGTGCATAAAACCAAAAAATATATTTTAAGTTATTCAAACAAGTTTTAGTAAGTTTGAGAAACAAAACATGCAGCAACCTGGTGGCCTTCAAATGAACAGTAATCGTAATAGCTCGGAGTATACACTAAGAAAAGTTACCGTTTTCCCTCATAAGAGCATATTTTCAACCTCTTTTTACGACAATAAGATGTGAAGTTGAAGAATTTTTCATTTCCACCTTTGAAAATTAATGTAGTAGCGCTGCATTTCCATACATACATTCCAGTTCTTTTTTGGCTTTGAGGTTAAATAACAGCTTCAGCTTCTCCAGTTTGTTTTGCTACTCCAAGCACTGAGACACCTTGTTGGCACATATATATATCGCACATAGAAATTAAATAATTAATTCTGTTACATCACATTGAGTGATTGCCAAATTTGGATTACAAATACCGACATTCAGCTCAGTTATTCCTCTTCTCCCAAAAACCAATATTCGCCAGTAGTAACGACAGTTAACGAATGAGAATAATTTTTCAAATATATATATATATGTAATAGTAGCGATGTGGATCACTGGAGATCTTTGCCTTATTTTTTTCATGAGTCCGTGAGAAAAAATTGACCGCTCATACTCTCTTGTCATTACTATGTTCGACGGATTCTTTTTTGAGTTCTAGTACAACGTTAATAGACTCCAAATGTTTTCATCTTTTGCCCCATTTATCTCCTCTAACTACAACGTTTTAAAAACAATCTCCGAGTCTTCGCTGATGCTTTTTTGGTCAATTCTCTAGCTAATAAAGTAATATCTTGGACTGATACATAAGTAATTGTGCAATAGTAATAACTGATACATACGTACAGTGCATATTTTCCACTTCATTCATGCACGTTTCGTACTTCATAGTAGTATAAATCATTTGTAAACATTTTATCTGAAGTCATTTCCTTATTTCTGTGCTACTTCATTAATGTAGGTGTATCGAGATTACAGTGAGGATATCACAATTCCATTATTATTTTGTCTTAAAGTATTGCTATATTTCATAGATCAATTTAATCGGGACAGTATAATTTTCAACATCTACAATATTCCGCACACCCTCGATCTACGTGTGGCAGAGGAAATAATATTATACTAGTCTCTGAATTGTATGGAACTTACAGCGTCCTCTTATTGAACTGAGAGGTTAGTTCCCATGCTACGAGTAAATTAAAAGAACTCATCACATCTGAGTTTGCCAAATCACAGGCCGGTAACTTGGTTTAACAAATTGTTTCCCAATGCTTCTTAGATACTACATACAATTTGAAGAGGTAACAAGACGGCATAGGTACTTAGGCTGCTATTTCAGCTTCGCAAAATTATGGTCAACAGAAGTTGCTACTTTTCCTTCCATAACCGCAAGAGAGCAGGATATTTCCGGATCAGTGAGTGAGGCAGGATACGTAGATCAAAACCGTGATTGTCCTGCCTCAATAGGAACGTATAGTAACCTTACTTTAGGAATAAGTTTACCTTCCATAAAAATTCTAAACGATTTAGCCTGTATCTCATGCTACGGGCTTTGTTTATTTCAAGAGCGAAAGATTTAAGAGGTAAACTCCCTTTTAGGAACAAATCTTTCCTTCTTCGGCTAACACCCACGCATCTCCCGAGTCAAACCGTTACGAGCGACCCCCACTACTCCATAACCCACTGTCTGACGATCCTCCCCGACCCCAAGCACGCGAACGCGACCTAAGTGCGCATCCTAGGGACCGTTGTTCAGTAGCCGAAGGAAAGGCAAAGCCGTGCTGACCTGCACGCATTCGCAATTGAAGGCCATCCCACGCCACTCCCCATGCGACTTTACCGCTTGCTTTTCCGCATTTATCCTCTTTGTCGCTCCCGATTCATATTTCCCTTCGAGACGCTACCGGCTTTGAACCGTTAAAAAGCGTGGGAGGCAAAAGGGGATGAATTGCATCCGCATCGGATCAATTACAGGGACTATTATATTGGGATCTGCATATGAAGAGAAAGGTCAATGGCGGCGATGTGAATGATGAGATGGAGCCAAGGAAAGGTTGTTTTCTTTTTGACAGAATAATTTCGAATATTAGGGGAAGAATATTTCCCGGCGAATAAGAGAAATAAACAGATATGGAGAATGTTAAAAGGGGCTTTTGAAAAGCAATATATTTTATCCTTATATAAAGAAACTTAACTTATTCAAATGAAATTACGTAATTTTTACTTTATAAAAGAGATTTAAAATACTCCTTAAGGCCTTAGGTGGCTGCCTTAGAGTTCACGCAGTGACCAAATCAAGGAAACTCTGGAAAAAACACCGTTTTGAGAAGAGCCAATTAAGCAAGGCAAGAGCTAAGCCAGTCATCGTCAGGATTAAGTATCTAAGTATCATCGTAGAAGAATACTGCCCTATTGATATATTATATCCTCTCTTATAGCTTTTATAATTACATTTTTAAGAGCTACAAAGCAATAACAAAATACTTGCCATTCAAAAAGCGAATCTTTAGAACCGGATGATTGTGAAACTGGCATGAAAACAAAATGAAGTACCGATAGAAGTATAGTTTTGGTGTACGCTGTAATCAATTGCATACACGTTGGAATAGATTTCAAAGATAAAGGGCGAAAAACAGCAAACAGAGAGTCGTTATCAGGTGGCCCTTTTTTCCATCCTATAGGATAAAATTTTTACTATTCCAACTAGTCTCAATGCAGGCTCATAAGTTAAAATGAGCATTAGAGAGATAACCATTAAAATGATTTTCAGTAAAGCTAATGATGTTATAAGTGGTATTTGTACAGAAATTACCAAACTCTGTATCCTCGTTTGCCGTTTGTTTTTGTTATAATGCAGACAGATATGTATTAATAATTTCTGTGAAGGAATCAAAGCTTGAAGTTCGATAAAAATCATTGCTTCAAGAAATATTATTCTAAAATAAAATCAACGGAGGAAGGCGTAGTTTTGTGGATATTATTCTGTCATCTGTTGCTAAAATTAAGAAAAAGATGCGAAAATAAAATCGCATAATATCGAGGGAATTTCCGTATTTAATTAAATAATATGTATTATTATTAAATATCTTACAATTCTTTAAAAATTAAAATGAGCAATTGCTCTAAGGAAATTTTCTCCGACAAAACGTTTTCAAAATCCAGCTTTACAATTTATTATTAAATACATTCAGACGAAACATAGCATAAAAGTTCTAAATATTATGATAAAATTTTTAATTTACAGGAGACTGAATACCCTATGAAAATAAAATTCATAGAATTA
>KZ308166.1:1450603-1493550 GCA_000376725.2 Ladona fulva
ACATGCAGTTCATAGTAAACCAATACTTAAGTTTATTTAAATCATTTTGTATTTGCCGATATAATACATTTAAATTACTGGCCGCATAACTAAAAGCTGTATCATCGGCAAAAGAAGTAATTTTTCCCTCAAACATACCTTCACACAAATCATTTACATATATTAAGAATAAGATTGGCCCCAAAACAGAACCCTGTGGTACACCACAAGTAAGTTGCAACTTTCTGCTGTAACAGTTATTTATCCTCACGCATTGGTATCTATTACTAAGATAGCTGCGAAACCAATTATGAGTGATGCCTCTTACACCAGCATGTGTTAATCTTTTTAATAATATATTGTGGTCAACGGAGTCAAAAGCTTTAGTAATATCAATAAAAAGTCCTGCAACTTTATAATTGTTATTAAGTCCTTCATAAATGCTCGAACAAAATTGTAGGAGTGCATCCTCTGTACTTTTACCTCTTAGAAAACCAAATTGGTTTTTACTGAAAAATGAATGTCTGTTTAAGAAGCTCAGCAAACGAATTTTCACTATTTTCTCTAATACTTTCGAGAACACAGGCAACAGAGATATCGGCCTATAATTATTTATATCTGACTGATCACCTTTCTTAAATATTGGTATTATAATTGCTGCTTTAAGCTCATCCGGGAAAACACCAGTTTGTATGCTGAGATTAGCTATAAAAGCAAAAATTTTAGATATTTTAATATTCACTTCTTTTATAACAAATGCAGCCAAATCGTCAACACCTTTAAACTTCTTGGATTTCAACTGGGTTATGCTGTTACTAACTTCATTTTCATTTGTTGGAACAATGAATAAAGATTCTCTCAAAATTCGTTCTGGAAACCATCCGTCTTGATGGTCTAAATTCCCCCGAAGATTTCGGTCATAATTTCATACTTTCGTGGCTTCAATGAAATGCATTAACAATCTCCTGCGTTTCATTGAAGTAATTTCCATTACATGTTATAATTTTTTATGCTACTATCCTTTTTTTACCACCAATTATATTATCTAAAATTCTTCATTGTTCAGCTGAGTTATTGACATCAAAATAAAAAACGTGCATATAATAAATTTCTTTACATATTTGAATGTCTTTACCCATTTTTTACTCATGTTTTATAGAGTAAATTCCGCCTAGACACTCTTTTGCATAAAGACCTCGTCATCCAAGGTTTGATTGATTTGCAATTGCTACCAGTTTTAGCTATATAGGATGACTTATGTATGCAAAACTTAAACTGGGGTTACTTGGACCCAAAATTTCTAATTTTTTGGACTTTCCGAACAAAACAATGCCTAAATTCCATAACCTGTGCTGATAACAAATTTTTTACTATGTTTTAGATATTTTTCTATGATTTAAAAGCTTTTTTGAACAACATTTTTCGCTGATTGTAATAAACTTTTTGTTTTTTAAATTGGGTCATAGAAACCCCCAGGTTGGGGCTACTTGGACCCAAGCTCCTTTCTCCATCGACTAAACAATGTAAATATGTAGTGGGCCTAAATAGGACATAGGGTCTGGAAATATAACTCTTTAGAGACATTCTGAAGCCATGAAATTATCATTTAATTGCAAAAACTCAATGAATAAATCGAAAACACTATATGGAATCATATGTGAAATAATGATGTCTTGGAATTTGTATAATGTTTGGCAAACAAATTGTGAGAAGTATCTACAAGGTGATAAAAAAACACCCCCTTTTAATAAGTTTCAGTGGAACGATTTTGCTGTCTATATGACACCACTTGTACTTCAAAATGTCTTTCTTTTGGCCATTTCCAGCCACTTTTTGCTTTGGGTCCAAGTAACCCCCCAGGGCTCAAGTAGCCCCGGTTTACGGTACGTAAATTATACTGTTATTTCCAGTCAAATGTAAATTTTGACAGGGGCGATTTCCAAATCCGTTGATATCTTTCACTTATAACTCGAACAGCTTAGAGATAAAGATGCAGCTTGAGCGTTGATACTTACGAACTTTTTCCTTCCACTACTTCAAATAGAACTTCTTTAGCACTACTTTCTGAAGATTATCTACGCCTCGCATCTATTTCTTAAAACCAGATTCTTCCCTAACATCTCCGAACACCCGGCATCTGCTGCGCAAGCATAATACATAATATACGCTACGCCGCGCAACATTTTAAAGCAACCTGCGCCGATAACGCAATGAGCAGACGCCTTGCATGTGGCAAGCATGGTTTTGTTTGAAACAACAGTCCAACTCTCCCGGAATCGCGATCGTTGATGTCACAACCTGGGAATGACGCCGGCACTCGAGGCGGAATGAAAAATTTGGGGCAACATTTTCCGACTCGAATGCAATATGTACATCCAAGATTCCGTAAAACAGGTTTTGGCGAGGTCGGTGGAGGAAGACGCCCGTCCTTGGCCGGAATGGGGATGACATTCTTCCCTGCGAAGATCCCCCTTGACTTCCCCACACACACATACACGTACGCACACGAGCAAAATCATAACAACTCTCTCGCAACGCGCTGTTCTGCTGTCACTCGTTGTGTCAAAAGAGAGCCATGTAGGGTGGGTCGGAGGACGGAAGGTCTCTGCTTGAACGCGAATGCCCTCGCTTAACACACGTGTTTTTCGAGCTCCTGATTTTAAACGAGTTACATCCGCACCTGCTGTATTTGCATGCTTTGTGTTTTCTCGCTGGCGCAACAGGAGGGCTTGCTCCAGAAAACTCCTTAGAAGATGGAAGAGACACTTTGAGAAGGTTAAAGGAAAAAATAGAAATACTCGCTTTTTGTACTAAAATTGTACATACATCCTTTATTGAGTGACATGCGCACGATTCCGAGCTTTCCCATAAAGAAATTATTAGTAGGTTATGCACTGAAATTCAGGTAATTTCCGACCATGTCGGTTTGAGGAAGGAATTTGAGGTTTATACACATGTTCTGACGAATTTTAAGTTAAGTTTCATCGAACTTTGAGCATATTAATAATACTGAGGTGAGCCTTTTTGACTGAACAAGATATTTACTATCCTTTGAAAGGATACGAAATGAGTATTTTTGGGATTTTTCGAGTTCTATGTAGTATTGTTGAAAGCGCTTCGACAGCTGAGTTAATGTTAATCAAAGACGAACGGGCTGCCCATTTGGATGTATGTACTAGAACCTAGGGTCATTCGACTCTAAATTAATGATTATAAATATAATGCAGAATGAAAGTGGTTAGGTAAATTATTTTTCAAGCCAACGCGTGTATGCGTGTATGTTGCTTTAGCAAGTACAACAGCAAAGATTTTGAATTTCATTTCTTTCGATATTAGCAGGCGTGACTTCGTGGAAAGACATTGATTCAGCCTGAAGATGTAAGTCAACTTACGAAACCGGTCGCAAATAAATACAGTGTGAAAAATTTACCAAGTGTATCTTCATTTCTTTCAGTTGAAAGAAGATAGGATATCTCTATAGTTGGTATCTTGTTCGCATTTTTCAGCACTTCACTTTACCATTCACAGACATGCGTAGTATTCACATTCTGACGTATGAGAGGTGATAGAAATTATACTAAAAGTTTTTCTTCGTGGATATTTCCGAATATTATCTACAAAACGAAGATTATAGTAAAAGGGAGCATACATCATTCAATTTTAATTTTGCTAAATATTTGATTGAGATAATAACAGAAATTCCGCAAGTAATAGGTTGCATTTATAAGCGCTTGAAAATGAAAAATGCGATGGCTTAAGTTATTTATCTAACCACCTTCATTCTACATTATATTTATAATCATTAGTTTAGAGTCGAGTAACCCTGGGCTCCAGTACATCCAAATGGACAACACGCCTTTGATGAAAGCGGTCCCGGGTTCGATTCCCATTAGGTAACCAAGTGCGAAATTAACTCAGATGCCGAAGCGCTTTCAACAATACTACATACAACTCGAAAAATCCCAAAAATACTCCTTTCGTTCTATGGATGCTCTTATTTTCAAAGGATAGTAAATATCTTGTTTAGTGAAAAGAAGTTAGCCTCAGTACTACTAACATTCTCAGAGTTCTATGAAACTTAAGTTAAAATTTGTCCAAAATTGTGCATAATCTCGGAAACCTCGCAATAGGTGAGGCTTTGTCAAGGAAAAGATCTTAGTCATATGCTGTACGCATCCTAACCAAATATATGAGCAGGTTTTCAAATATGTCATACGCGCAGTTTCGTTAATCCGCTGCAGGCAAGTTTACGTTACTTTTCCATACCTTCCTTGTCAAACCTCGAGAAATTCCTTATTCGCATTCAACTCGGTGATTTTTCCTGGCTGATATGAAAATTAATGTCCCGCTGTCTTGTAATAGAATTATGCTCGGTTAAGCCTAAGTATCATAATATTTGAGATCGCATCTTTTCTCCCCGTGGCAATATATCCCCGGTGCACTATCATTTTATAAAACGAGCGGCATACTGGCACATTACCACGCATACAAAACTCATAATTTCATATAAAGCGAAATCTGCGTGAAGTCGTAACTCTCTCACATCCCTCGCATAATCCACGACTACCGTAGGTAGGTATCAATTACTCTCGAGCCTCTCTCTTGCCAAGGCTACATTCTCTGCCATCCAAAACCACGCAGACAATACGCGGCGGGTGTAAAAACAACGGCAACTTGCTCCAGAGGGTGGATTTACATTATTCTTCCATTAGGAAGATACACGGATGCGACAGTAAGTACATGGAGATAGAGAGAAGGCCTTGAAATTCTGAGATCAATCATTCGTAGTGGTTCCTCGACAGCTTTAAACCTCATATATGCCTTCCTCGCCATGAATCTCCTTCCCTGATACGTTCACTCACGCATATTTTCTCTGACACTAATATTTACGATATATCTCCATCTCCGAGGTTTTGTCTTCCCTGGCTGGTACTTCGCGCTTTAATTTTCGCGATGTTTTATGTACTTGAATTGTTTCACGGTGTAATATCTGTGAAAGGAATGCTATAGAAATAATTTCTATACCCCGCTCACTGAAATGTCTTGATCTTGATGTAAAAATGAATAGCTTTCAACGTTAATAAAAGGAATAGCCTGGGTTTTGGGCCCTTCATTAAGTATCACTTATGTTGTTTTTGACCTATTGTTGTTGTTAGTAGTAATCAAGTATTAAGTTATAAATAAGTCGCAACAAAGTTGTGAGTTGTTGTTTCAAGTGCTAAAACTTCTTCCAAATTCCTTTGTAATTGGTTACATTATTTCGAATGACAAGATTCTTCCAGTTGGCCATATTAGGGAAATGAATGTTATACTAATACGTGTTCCCTGACGTTCATTTCGTAAGGCCAAGGTCGCGATTGCTGTAACGACAGTATGGTAAATCTCCGTAGCCGCGATTGATTAGTAAAACTAAATACAATAAATATTATCAATAAAATAAAATCCGCTAACTGCATTTAATTAGTTTGTACCTTGGATGTAGTAAAGAGTATGATCTTAATATTAAATAAATTAATGTTTAATTGACATGTTTTGAGTGATTCTCGTCGTAAAATTGCATATTCTCACATTAAAAAATTACTCCACCATACAGAAGAATGGATGTAAATCAAAATTACACCAAGTAGTATGCAAATATTTCTAGCGGCCATGCGTTATGATCAATAAAGTTAGGCAAAGAAAGGCAGCCAGATATGTATTGGGTAGGCACAAGAAGATGGACAGCGTAAGTGATATGCTCGAAATCCTCGGCTGGGAGACATTAGAGAAGAGAAGGAAAGTCTACAGATTGGTGGGCTTATTTCAGGTTAGAACAGGCGGTGATGCTTGGGAGGAATTAAAAAGAAGAATAGAAAAACCAAGTTACAAAGCGAAAGGAGATCACGATCAAAAATTAAAATTAAGAAAGCAAAAAACAGACATTGCTAAATTCTCTTTCGTCAATCGAGGAATAAAGGAATGGAATATGTTGCCTGAAGAAGCACTTAAACCCTTACCAAAAACTGTAAAGGAATTCAGAAACAGGTGTAAAATATTAGCACTAATATAATTATTTTTATTAGACTAAAATTTGTTTTAATGTTTGGATGGGAAATAACATATGTAAACTTATGGTATTTGTATTTTGTCTGAGTGTATTTTTGTATTGAGAGGAATGGGGATTTGTTATCACCGGACTAGTAATCCAACTGTAACGTATGTGTGTGAAATAAATAAAGGTTTTTTGTTACGTTGTTTTTTGTTTTGTTTTAGTATTCCCCAAAGATCAAACTGAGAAATATGACAATCTTCTATTCCAAAACATATCAACTTTTTAAACAATAACTTGACTCGTATTGATGCGAAGGAGTTACGCAAAATTCTGTTTACGGTTTTTAATTACTGAAGAACTTTTTAAAGAAAGTATGAACAGAACTTTTAGTTCCCCTTAGCTTATGACCTTTCGTAAGTGTTTTGTCTTCAACAAAGTGTGCAGCAATAACGCAGAAAATACCGGTTTTTAATAACGGCCATTGAGACTATGTAATTTACCTTCATTAATGAATGGGTTAATTTATTACCTAATAAATGAATGCCTTTGAATTCTAGCGCATAAAATCACTCATAATTACAGAACTTCTATATTCAAATTCTCACATATGCGTTCTCTAGGTACCGCTCTAGATAAAATCACAGCAATGTTGATTTAAAATAGTTACTTGTAACTCCATAAGAATTTATTATTCTCTTTCACTAAGCCGAATGGTTGTATGATATATTTTATCTTATGACAATGAAACAAATTTTAAATACGAATAATAATGATAAAAGAGCACATTCTACGCGTTGCCACAGGATTTAATACATACGACCTAAGTTTAGACACTTAGCGTCATCATCGATGATGTAACGTAACGTATATAAGTTGTCCTTATTCCCCTTTTATAATGAAGAGCTACCACAAATACCGAAATAGTGGATTTTGTTACGAATAAGAAAATACCTTATTAATGTAATTAGACAATATTTGACCGGATGCAGAAGAGAAATGAATGATCGATTATAAAGAGTTTTGGATTAAAATACAGGATTCGCTACAATTATGATCCGCGAGGTACCGCTTTTTTTATTTAAAACCTCTTAGTTAATTATCAAAAATTGCTCACCAAGCTTCCCAACCAAAATCATACCTTCAGTCATGTTTGAAAGAATCTCGATTTCTCATAAGTGTAATTAAGGATATTTATTCCGATGATAAATGAGACAAGGTATCTTCTATGAAAGGTGTATTTTCAGAGATGTTTGCTTTCAGATGAAGAACTCCTTCGAGTGGAAAGAATCACATGGACACAATCATGTATTATTCGAAAAATAATTGTACGGAAACGGAAAAAAATCTACCTTAAAAGGCCATAAAAAACGCATTCTAGACTGAATTCATCCTTTTATTGCATTTATCAATAAAACTGCTTTTCAATTACATAAACTGCAGCGCAACTACTTCCTAACGCCTTCGGTAGTTTTACTGCAATTTTCATAAATATCTCATGAATATTAAAAGGATACGTATTACATTTCTTGTTTCAATTCCACGTCCATAATATCTGAATTCATGTTTCCTTGTTTGTCCAGTTTTTCCCCGAAACGGCCCTGAGATGTTGATAAATCCTTTCTCGAAACTTTCCATATGCGTGTATTCTCCTCTTCCCTGAACAAACACTTATAAAAACTTACATTAATAAGAACATGCATTTATCCGCCCACAAATAGGTATTTCGTGTATGAATATCGAGTCAAGTATAACTCGACTTTGAAGCTCCTAATTAGCTCACTTGTTTTGGTTTAAAAGTGCAAATCTTGATCACGAAATTTAACCTTTTTCACAGGAATATCTCATGAAGCTCAGCAGCCTTTTCGTCGGTTAAAATTTTCCTCAAGTTGATGACAGAAATTAATTGTTTTCCCCCCAGTTCGACAATCCGTGTGCCTTTAACGTGAGGACGATTATGTTTTCCAAATTATCTGCTACGCAATACTCCGCAGGAACTCTCAGCTATTTTTGATGATTGTTTCTAAATCGACTCCAGGAGCCTTCCTAAAAATTCGCGCTCTGAACTGGAACTTGAACTATTTCCTTCATCTTTTATTCATTTAGCTAATGTTTTCAGTTTATCTTTTGATTCTATCCTTGAATTTCTCGCTTTAGTTAATCTACCCTTTTGTCCACTCCTTTGTGGTGAATTCATCTAAATTCCCTCAAATTTCACCAAAAAATAATTGTCTCCCGTGTCGGTAAACAGAAATAATCAGTACTGTTTTCGCGAAAAAATGAATCCTCTCCCAAGGTGAAGAGAATTCTTGTATAACTGTTTACATGGAGATGCGGAATTTCGGGCGAGTAAGAGTAGCATCAAAAAAGCAGTAAACATAAATGGGCGCGATAAAAATAACTCACGACGTCTTTGAAAATTTTCAAGGACACTTTCACGAAAGGCGATGCAAATTTATTTCAAATAATTGTATTGAGCAGGGGAAATTTTTTTCTGTGAGGAGGAAATAATAACGGTTAATCCTCTTTCCTACCGTGAAAGGAGGCATTATCTGCCGCTGCAGCTTTGTATACTCCTTAAAGTTTTTTTAGTAGATCAAGCAATTTCATAAAACAGCTGATTCCATGTTCAATGGTGGATTCGATAATGAAATATTTACGAATTTCTCCGATATATTTGGGACGAAACTTTCGGATTTGTCGCTTTCCGCGGCTTAAGTCTTCATATTCCTCTCTTTACTCGTTCTACACAATTGACCGTGTCTCGTTGGAGATGCATTATAATCATTGAGATTTGATGGCGAACAATCCATAGAGATTCTCATAGAGTTTATCGATTAGAGCTAAAGCTAGAGATAAATCAATGAATTTACAAATTGCATCGTCCATTCCCATGGTAACGGTATTTAGAAATCATTGGGAAAATCTCTTATTTTGTGAAGTCAGACATACGTATGTACATATACCTCGCACAACAAGAAATTCGTTATCTTAAGTCTAATGTGTCTGAGAATCTTTTTTTTTTAAATAAATGACCGTCTCCTAATTTTAAAGCGGAAGCGAGTGAATAAATCGCCCAATNTAGCGCTTTACCATGTTATTCTATTCAGACGACAATATATGAATCATTTCTACCAGGAGAGGCGAAATCTTTGACCAGATTCTTAGAAATCTTTATGGTATGTTTACGACATTCCTCTGATATTTCTTCTGGCTATTTTTGTGACAAAAAAAGCCGGAGAAAAGTAACCTGCAGGCAAGCAATCTTAGATATATTTCGTTAATTGTAAATCTAAGGGAATGCATCGTTTAACCTTCTATTTAAAAGAATTTTAATAGAATTTTGATTTAATATAATTTACGACAGGAATTAGTCAACAGATTTTACGTGCTAAAGAAGTAGGAACAAACACGTAGTGATTTCCACAGATAACCTTTCTGTGGAAATTACTAAGTATTTGTCCTACTTCTATAGAATGGCGCCCTCCAACAAAGTAGAGATTGGACATATTAGATTCATAGATTTCACGTGACTTTTTAAGGATATCACTCCGGTGCATGTCTACGCTACTTTTAAAATATTTATTTTTGAAGCTTCTGAGACTTTTAATTAACGTAATGAAGCTGCATTATTCATAAATGAAAATTTAAGTAAAAAAAGGTAAAATCATATCCATAAAAATTAGTCTCGCTCAATAAACTTTTCACTCACTTTTCCAAGATCTATTAGATATTAACAGGATTAACAGAATGTATGATTAGGATGTTATTATTCGGAATTAAGCCATTAAGTGCGTGAACTTTAAAGGTTGAAGATCTCGTTTGCAATTAATAACCTTAGATTGAATTGGTTGAGAAAGGTCCGGAGCAAAATTACCTTTAATGTACCGTATTCCCACGGAAGAAAATATCGATAATGTGCTATACACTCAAAGGACCAAAAACTCTGTGTATAATTTCTGCATTCATCCAAAATAACAGTCTTTATGACCCCTCCGTTCCCAAGCGAAAAACATTTACTTCTATACGTTCATTTCCTCGTAAAATAGTATTTTTAACCACTTCACCTCCAGCTCTGAAAGCTGCTCTTCCTCCCCCGTGAGAGCTTCTTCGCCCATCTGCGCAACCTTGACATTATCTGGACAAGAGGTTCAAGAGGTTCTGGTCCCAGCTCACGTTCTCCATACACACGATTCACACCCCTACCCACTCCACCTTCCAGCAATCGTCTTTGCTCTTCCCAGAACCAAAACCTTCTCCCCTCCCTAAAGTCCCATACTCCTTACCCGCTCTTTTTTCCTATACACCACCTTTCCCTTCCCTCATTCCATTGGATCTTCCGATTCTCTGAATTCTTCATTTCCCGCTCACGATGCCCATCAATTACTCGCCTCAATTCTAAAAGGATGCATTCCAACGTCAATATTCGGTTTCTTTTAGTCCACTCAATCTTCGTGAAATATGATGGATTCGTATTTACATCGAGGGAGGATATATTACTCTAGTTTAAAGTTCAAAAGGTGAAGATAACTCTGATGAAGGAGAAAAGAGATGTATCGAAATAAATTCACATTTTGGCAGAATCGCATTACGGTGGCTTGTTGCGAGGTATTCCAGCTAAATATCATGGTCAAATTGATAAGGACATTTAAATGAGATAAAGTGGTCTTTGCCTTAATAGAAACATGATTAAGATTTACATCTCACTGCCAAATAATATTTCAATCACTTTTCGGCCACAATAAAAGTACCACGAAAAAGAAAAAACCTTGGGTTCAAGGAAAACATATCATGTCTCAAATTCCCTCCCTCAAGAAATTAAGATATAAATTAATTTCAACGTATTTTACCTTCAGTATGTTCCCCAAGCTGCGAAGGTTGGTAACTTGATCATTTCTTGCGATTACGTCAATTTCAGGGAGTTATATAATCAATAAATTCCGGGGTTAAAATTTTTCACAAAAGTTTGAGTTTCTCTGATTTACGAAATCCTTAAAGTCATTGATTCTACTATCATGTAGGAAGTAAACGGCAAATCTTTGATCCATGAGGAACGATTTGATAGTACTATCAAATCAAAAATATGTTTAAAATGTGTTTGCTTGGGTCAAGCTTCATATCAAATAAATTAATAAAATTTTATTCTTATTTTAAGTCAGCTACATTTAGTGACATATTTATCTAAATATATAAGGAAATTATAATAGAGAAAGAAATGGAGTCAAATTAATATTTCATGTTTATAAGTTAGCAAAAGAGTACTCTATTTCGGTATGATTTTTTTTGTTTCTCTCTCAAGCTATATTTTCATTAAAACCCTTGTCGAAATGTATCCTAATTCCACTAACGAAGAATCCTTACTACTTTCCGGTGGAGTTACGATAATACTAACGTGAAATCAGTATTGTAAGACGTATTACCATGTTTTATCTCTATATATTTGTTGCTTCGGGTCGTGAATAGAGCTGAAAACTCATAATCCGTAATTTTGATAACCGTTCTCATGTATCCTTTTCTCCGTCATTAAACTTCTGAATTATGAATTCTGAATAATTTCTAAAATTACGAAAGAATTTGTATTAGCTCAGCTCTTAAATAACTTCTCAGCTCGCTGTTCTTAAGTTAACGGGTTTGAGAACATTCTTACGTTAGCAATTTGAGCAACGATATACACTACTAACATTCTGCAAATGTCCTCACATTTTGTCTTAAATCTATCAGAAAATATATCCCAGTTTTGCTTTAAATTGCCAACCATTAGAGATAAACGCAAATACTCGAAAAATTGTATTCATAATGAGAGCTTAAGGCAAACGATACTCATATTAATCTGAATGTGATTTTTCCATACTTCGTAAATTCTGTTTTTTGCAAACTTTACTATTTTAGAAGTTAAATATTTGCTAATTAATTGAAGTCCATCGGTAAATAGTAACTTAAATGGCAATTTATTAGCATCGACGGGTTATATTCTCCGTTTCTCTTCTTCTTCTTAACGAATACATTTTCTCACGATTCTCGTGTTCATTTACGCAGTCTCATTGATGAAAATGGACGGATATTCCTCACTTAAATTCGTGTATCTTTGATAAACATTAGTAAAAATACAAGCATCAGAAAATTATTGAATATTGAGTGAAATCCATGGTATATTTCATAATACAATTTATCTCGTTAAAGATGACGTACTATCACTATAAAGTTTGTTTGACTCCAAATTACTAACTACTGAAATATTTACGTCCCCTAATTTACTTCTTTATGGATTAGAAATAAATTATTCGTTGAATTTGAAATTTATACAAATGCTCGTTGAAACGTTGTGAGTAATCGTAACATAATCTTAAGCACTTTGAGAAACCCATCTTTTTTATTAATAGACAATATTATTTCAATATTAAAGCAATCTAGATAATAATTTAACCATGCCGCAAACTTAGAGAATGAAATACCCACAAATACTATAAACAGTTAACCTTATTTCACCGACCTAAAGACTGAAAATTGCGACGTTAATCCCAATAGTGGCATCGAAACAATCACAGCTTATAAAACGTATCTCTGATTCTTTATCTACGTTAATGCTCAAATAGCCTTCTGCTGGAAGTGGTTCAGGAGAATAATGGAAAGAAGTAACAGCCTGAAAATTGCGAGGTCTCCCGAGCTTATAATCGGCACACAACCATAAAATCATCTACCTAACAACATTCTGAAAGAGTTAGGGCGCTCTCGATGTAAATTATTGCCCTTTACGGTTATTTTTATGGCATTCCTATGTAAGGTATGTACAAAGGATTACTTATGGAATCGGTGAGATCACGGAAAAATATAACAGTTGCAGACCTTGATTGATGAAAATTTGCAAACCAAACTTGGATGTCATTTGGCGCTCAAGCGTTCATTACAATGTTCTATTATAATTAGGAATAGTTTCGCATCATTTTTCAATAAGTTAAGCCTTATCAACCGCAATAAAGAAAAGTAAATTGCACAGTGGCCAAAGGTCACCTCTTTTCGCGGCATAATTAACTTCCCGTAAACATATTCAACTGTGATCGCTGTTGAACATTTTCATCTAGCAGAATGTGCGTAAATAACACCCTTTCGGACGATATACAAATCACGTTTACTTATAGCTGTTCTCGAGTAAGATGACTTTCTAACGTTTTCCTATAGCGCTTTACCATGTTATTCTATTCAGACGACAATATATGAATCATTTCTACCAGGAGAGGCGAAATCTTTGACCAGATTCTTAGAAATCTTTATGGTATGTTTACGACATTCCTCTGATATTTCTTCTGGCTATTTTTGTGACAAAAAAGCCGGAGAAAAGTAACCTGCAGGCAAGCAATTTTTAAATATGTTGTTTTATATGTTATGAGAATTCTGTTTGAAAGTTTCTGAAATCGACAACAACAAAATATTTATGAGTAGGCAAATGAAAAACGATCCATTGAAGTCTACGATAAATCTGAGATGATCGATAAAAATAAATTATTTTGCGAAAAAAGGAAATCATTTGCGTATAATTTGGAAAATATTTCTGTGTTTATAGATGTTTCCCTGAATCAATCCATTCACATTTAAATAAAAAAATACGATATCTGAGTTAGTAAAGCAGCTTAAAAAACTGTTTATGGAAAAAAGGATAATAGTCGAATATTTAAGAAAGCAGAAGTATAGCTGTAAATGTTGCACTGCGCAATGTTGAATATTGCGCGAAAAAAGGTTGAATGCGATGGTTTTTACNAAATAATCGATAGTGTCAAAACTGTTGAAATTTTTAAGCATCTATAGTTCTGCGGTGAATTATTTCACCTTTGCTCTAACCTAAGAAGTAGAAAATTTTAAAAAAATCGCAAATAATGAGTTTCGCTTCTACACTACTATCAAATTTCCCATGGAATTTTTACTACATCACGCGGCACACTCACAACCTCCCACGGCACATTATTGTCCAGCGGCACACAGTTTTGAATACACTGCTCTGGCAGTATGAAATTAGGGAGCTCTCGTTGTTTTCGTTTTATGAATAAAGGCCCACTCTGTCTCGCTATTATCGTTTTACAGCATCCATCGCTTTTCTGTTTCGATTTTTTTCTGGTGATCCATTCCAAAACGATAAATCAAGTCTTTTGATCATCGTCACTTTTAATCGAGAGGATAAAAACGCCCAACATGGGCCTAACCTCGCCGAATAAAGTGTTTTATAATAATAATAATATTAAACTATCCTTCATCCTTTAGCTACCGAATGGAGTTGTACTAAAGAATACCCAAATACTCTGAGAAATTATTACACAATAGAGCATATATGCAAATCTATTTCACTTATCTTATTCAATTGGTAATTGGTTACGAGTACCAATAAAAATCTTCAAACTTTCTGCGTGGTTTATTGTGTAACTCAAAAGCGAGATGTATTAATGTTTTATTGCTTGAAGCCACTCTGTGATGGCTTTCATCCGTCGTGAAATAAATTTCCCAAATGACCCTTCACAGATTGCGCTCCATCATCTGCATATCTACTCACCTTTGACCCTTGACTTCCCTGAATACTCTTCCTCTTTATAAACCTTCACTACCCGCACGACTCCCAAGTGTATACCGATAGGTTCCGAGCCAAAGAAGCAACTGAAAGCATAAAATATTACACCCACCACCAAAGCACATCTACTGGACGAAACCTTTATCGAAACAGGTTCAATAATGATTTCTTAATCTCCTTCACCACGGCGAAGGGTACAACCTCATTACTTAAGAACCATTTTAGAGTCGTTTCGGTCAATCACGTTCTGTCGTGATAGCTTAGAGGACAGAGCACCCGCCTGGAAAGTGGGAGACCCGGGTTCGATTCCCGGCTGCGGGAAACACTTTCTCTTTCAATTTCTTCATCTAAATTCAAGCATGCGAAGTTCACGTTGTGAACCTTGAGTTTCTCATCGCTTTTCAAGGGTAAAAGATGCGTATAGATCTGAAATTGAGGGGATGCACAAATTCAAAGATTCAAAGAAAGATCCAAGGAGAGATTCAAAGAATTATTTAGCATAATAAAGGAAATCTTAAATGACGAATGCGAAAGTAAAGCAAACACGACGTAAAGTTTTAGAAAATGAATCAGAAAAAGGAAGAAAAAATAGTGTATGCACCATTTCTTATTACATACACGTATAATTATGAACTTTGAAAGAAAAGCTTCTGCTTCTATATTTGCAAATGAGAATTACACGATTTCGTCCTAAAATTGTCCACTGAGATAAACTCTTCATTCTTGCTGTTTATGAGGCATTTAAAAATATTTGTGTATACTGGTTTCCTTGACTACAGGGAATATTTGTAGATGATTTAACTGTTGACGAGATCCTAAAAATCATATGGGTTAAAACTGTATTGGTAAATGAAAAGTATTCAGGCTGCCCCTTAGTTAAAAAGAAGTATCATTCACGATGATCTCTTGGCTAGAAACACTCATCTAAAATTTATCAAAATAGTATTCGCAATCGTTTTCCTATCCAAAATGAAAATTTTGTTCCTTTTATCCTATTCTATGCTCTTGCTTTAAGATTAATTAGCAAAATGAAGTATTTGAAAATTAAGTAACATTCAAAGGGTTATCAGTGTATTAGAAGAAAATATTTTTTTGTTATCTTTGGACGGATAAAACTATCACGCAGACCAACTGCTAATATTTAGCCGGTACAAAGCAGTTCGACCGCACTGTTTGTTTAAAATACCCTACTAGTTGTTGGAAATGGTAATCGTAAAATTTTCAGTATTATATACTAAGCCTGTTTTGTAATATTCGCAGCATTTTACTCCCTCCACAAAAAAACTCTCTCGGATACCCATGCTTACCGGTTCTTGAATATTTTGAATCACTCCAGCGGGAACCAATCTCAACACTGGTTATCAAACTCTAATAACACTAAATTACAACACTAAACACTAAATTTTCCGTAGAATCCTTAGAAATGTCTGGTTGATTGTTTCCAACTTTCTCTCACTTGAAATGTTCAGATCTCTAATATATTACATAGATATTTTAAATATAGTATCTTAGATAGATCTATCTATACAGAGGATCTCGGTAACCATATATTTTGAGGAGCACCGTTGATTGCTCATGTGCCATCCCTGTCTTGGGTAGGGTCATTTATTTCGTTAATCGAAGAAAAAAGGAAAATCCCTACCAAATCTTAATTTGAATCTGCAAGAAAACACTTACCGCGAGTTTCTTCAGAAATGTCAATATCACCTACGCCAGGATTTTCCGCAATTTGGCCTGGGAGTCAGTATAAGGAATATGTGTAATGAATCACACTGCAAACAATCAGTCAACCAACCAACCAATCAGACGATCTATCATTCGCAGTATACTTCGAATTAGTTTTTCTCATTACTATATGACTATTTCTGTACACATTATTTTCGACAACGACTACCTCTTCTTAGAGAAATATTCATATATCATTAAAACTACGAATTACAGATTAATAAACTATACAGCACTCAGTAAAAATAAAGTGTTTGTCGAAAAGAAAACAATTTTGACATTTAGGTTACGGTGTTGGAGATCGATCAAATATCTAAGCCTAAGAAAAATTAGCTAATACCAGAAAATATTCACCTCAATATACGAATAGCTATTTACTTTATGCACCAACCAAATGTCAAAGTGTCAAAACTGTTGAAATTTATAAGCATCAGCGTTCTGCGGTGAATTTTTTCTCCTTTGCTCTAACCTAAGAAGCAGAAAATTTTTTTAAAAAACTCGCAAATAATGAGTTTCGCGTCAAAACTACCATCAGATTTTCCATGGAATTTTTACTACATTACACGGCACACTTACAACCTCCCACGGAACACTATTGTCCCACGGCACACAGTTTTGAATACACTGCTCTGGCAATATGAAATTCAGAAGCTCTCGTTGTTTTCGTTTTATGAATAAAGGCCCACTCTGTCTCGCTATTATCGTTTTACAGCATCCATCGCTTTTCTGATTCGATTTTTTTCTGGTGATCCATTCCAAAACGATAAATCAAGTCTTTTGATCATCGTCACTTTTAATCGAGAGGATAAAAACGCCAAAATTTCACCAGTTCGTTTCTTTCGCCATCAACGGCTACATTAGTGTCACCCAGCAGCCGAGAAACTTGACATAACGGCTTTGAAGATTCGCATTTCACCTGCGCCTTCCCTTTTCCTCTTTTTTCACGCTCACCTCGACCTTATCTTCCTCTTCTCCTCCCCTCCACATTTTACTCTCACTCTCCCACCCAGTGACTCCGTAAACGTGCAAATTCGTCTCTCACTCTCTCCCTTTCTGCACGAGACGACACTTAATTGGTCATAATTGATTCCTGAACTCTGGGGTCTGTTTGCGCACTTTTTTAGCCATCGAACATTAACTCTCGCTCGCTAATGAACATGCTGACCCAGAAAAGATCGATGGAAGGAAAAACGCAAATATCTAGGATAAACTCCTCTCGCTGAAAGAAGTACCAGGAAATTTATTTTTCCTCTTCGGGTCTCTTTATCGAACCGGATCTTTGGCGCCTGATAAATTATATCACTTGAATGAGGTCACAAGCGGCTAAAAAGTAAGGGCACCATTATGTTAGCATCATGAATATTTCCCTAGTTTATGGAAATGGTAAATCGTCCTGAATATTTCTGTTGTTGACTCTTCGTTTTAAAAGAGCAGTTTTTGTCTAAAATGACCTGAAGTAAATGAAAGTATTGATTTGACTTGATTTTGAAAGCATTGATTGATTGACGCAAACATGTGATGAAACTTTGATCCAATTCGTACGGTATCATAGAAAAATAAATCATTTAAGGCTCCAGATTATGCTGTGCGGGTAATCTTCGCGGATGATTAACAGGGGCTGGAAGCTGGAGTTTCCAAGTTTGAGTGATGAAATATTTTTATAATTAATCTGAAATGCATAGCTATGAAATATATACACCAGAATATGCTCCTGTAATATGCTATGCATACAACACATAAGCAATAGACAAACTTTGTGTACCCAGCAAATTCATTCTGTCAATAACATAAATAAAATAATAAATAGATATTAATAATTAATTCTAGTTTCAAGGCTTACTATAGTTCAGTACTTTCCAAACGATGTACCACGGCACACTGATGAGCCGAGTCATATTTAATATGAGTATATTCATCATACTTCGTATTATATTTGCATTATTTTGAGATATTTTTTTCGTTAAACGGAGCAACTGTAAGTTATTTCATTAATAAAAATGACAAACATGTTGTTAGTGAAGCCTGAAGTAAGTGAATTAATACCTTAAGGCCCAGTGTTATAATCTATACATACTTAAAATGGACTTATACTAATGTTCTCTTTGGGGCCCGATATTATAATGTTTGTCAGAGTGAAAGTGAGAATTATTGTTAATCTTCTATGTATATGATGTATTAGCATTGATATTAATTATCATCTTCAATTTAAATCAAAATAATCAATAAAATACCAGGCCATAAAGTTAACATTAGCCAAATTCCATTTTAAGTATTCATTATAAATAATACCTGGCCTAAGTGTCATGAATTCAATGAGTCTTGGAAGAACTGTTCTTGTTATTACAGCAATGCTGATTATACAATCAAAAATTAACGATGATGCTTGAAATGTAGAATTACTGTATTCGTGGTATGTTATACATTGTATGGTATATACGAGTATGTATGGTATTTATAGTATGGTATATATTTTCTATACGTATGATATATTGTATGGCGATTTATTAACACCTGTTTAAGGTAATTACTTTATGCAATACTTTCGGTTTTTTACATATTCAAGTTATTGAAACTTTATCTAGTGACAGATACATATTCTCAACCGAAAGCACATTCTTGTCGTGTATACTTTTTCAAATAAGAAGAATGTATTCGATTAGGTGTTAAATATGTTTCACTACAATATAATACAACCATCACGCTCTTATCACACGAATGCGGAAGTATTTGTAAACAATCGGTAACAGAAGGATCGTTCGTCAACTTCATAAAAATTATCTAATTTTAGCGTGGACGTGACCTCGTAAATTCAACGACCGCGACATTGCCCGAGTGAGGTAATGCTCCCACTTACGACAAGTCACGACACTGAGTATTTTGAGTAGGTTGAGGAGGGCAAAAAAATTAAGGCCTCGGTTCCACAGTTCTCTCACCTCCCTTCCCAGATATGCCCCTCTTCTCTGTTGCGACAACTGAGTATTTGACATGCGGTTTGAGTGCCATCTCACATGGGGATTACCCAGAGCAAACACGAGGGTGCTATGCGGAAGTCAGCCTCGATGACCCAAATACGCACAAATACGGCGTGCTTTTTTCCTTTGCATTATTATTCTTTCTTCGCGCTATCCGCCAATTGGCAACACTTTCGTGAGAGCAAATATTTTTTAGCGTCTTATTCACCTGTCCTCTTTTCGAAAAGTAGAGGGGAACAAAAAGAGAGAGAGAGAAGGAAGACGAACGGAAATTAGGGGAAGATAAGAGTGCTGGTTTCGATTCACGTGCATGTAGGAGTCACGGTACCGAGTGAGTTCGCTCTTCGACACGGGTGGGAGCTGGAAATGTACGGGAAGGTTCTCGATTGTTTTGCGCGTCATCTCAAACGCTGCAGATATTTCATAAGGGTACATTTGCAGCTTGAATTATTCATCAAATCATTCACCAAAGGATAGTTTCTTGAAATGAATATTTCATACATTGTTCTTTCTATAATTTCAATTCTACTATTGAATCGCAGTTCAATATAAAATCCCGTGAGAATACACACCTGAATTATGGCCTTAGAATTTTCCATCCAATTCATTTAGTTAATATGGACATTTTTCCCTTGTAGAACAAGTAAAATTGACAAATTTTTCACAAGAAGCAAGCATAAAAGGACGAGGAAGTTGTCTAATAGTGGTAATAATTAAAGATACATCCGTAACAGTTTAACCTCACATTTTGAAGTCAATGATATCATAAACTATTAAACTAAATGAATTGTTAATAGATTTTGTATACTGCCAGTTTATAAGCATCAGTGTGTTTCACATACTATGAGCTGAATTGAAGGCTTCCAATTCAGAGCCTGTTCATAACTAATATTGTATGTACTATAAAATTTGCCGAATTTTTCATTGTTACTGACTGTTAGTAATAATCATTTCCTCAAAGCCATCCTTCACTCGTGAAATGAGAGGCATTGTTCAGTAGATTAATGAAAAACAATATCTCTTAATATTGAAATAATCCCGGTCTAAAGAGGCCTAAAACAACAGTAGACATAAATGAGAATACTGTTTGATTTATACTGATTTACTTTACGAGATTTTTCCTGTGAATAATCATCACTTATCATCATATTTTCTGTTATATTTCACCGCCTTACTTTCTTTTAGAACTGATACCTGCTCCTCTAAACATCATACTTCTTAAAGTGAATTATGCCAGTCGTTCTGAGGGGGAATTATTCTTTTATTTCATTACTTCAGCCTTGGATTAGTTCGAACACTCACTCTTAAGCGAGAGCTATTCGATCTCTTAATTGAACTATAAAATCAATATGTGGTCTCAAAGTAGGTACATACTGATAAAGAAGTATATAACTCTTCTCTAGGCACCCATTCAAAGGGTATCGGAGGTTTTAATTGGAGTGAATCAGAGCTGAGAGATGGAAACCTTTCCTACAATTTAAAATAAATACCAGAGCGACCTTATTTAAATTATCAAAGAAGCTCCATATCAGAAACGATTCTATAGTCATACGACGAAGGTCAACCGGCTCAATAGAATTATTTTAAACATTACGAATGGGTAGTATAAAATAAATCGAATTTTACCGCATATAATATTTCTATGTTGCAATTCAATATATATTTGTTGTACATATATTTTTTATTATTATATTATTTTGTTATATTTGAATTTCGCTTACTCTGAAGTCAAAGAATTTCTGCTGCTATGAATGGATAGAGTTAGTTTTCACTACCTAATTCTGCCCTATATTCTATTACTTCTGAAAGGATATATACTCGCATTATAATCTTATTGAGTTGGAAATATCCGGTTGTATATAAGTTTACTTTTTAAAAGAGGATTTCGTCTTATACTTCGACCTCCTATAGCACCATACCATACCCTACCATTTGCCGTAAACCTTCGCCTTCAAAACCAAACAAGATTTAGTACTCTGCCACTACTTCAATTAATTCTTATTAATTCTTCAATTAATTCTTATTAATTCTTCAATTAATTCACTCAAAACTCGCAACTATTCCTTAGCACATCCAATCATCTTCCAATCACAGGAAGATTACTGTAAAGGTACTATTTCTCCACAGAGTAATTTATGAAAAAAAAATTAAAAATCAAAATCTAATAACATTATTTGATTATGGTCATGATTGGAAATAAAAATCGATCCAGAATAGAGAGCAATTAATGATAAAATCATCATATAGTAATTAATGATAAAACGAGACGAAAGCACAGCTCGAAAAATTTTTACCGAAACCTTCCATCAAAAAAAAAGGAACTTCATTTCCATTTCTGCAGAGTTCAAAACGTCGCTGCAGAGAAGGAAAAAGGATGAGTTAGAGGAAGGAGATGCCATCACGGATCCGTAGGTTGTTACAACGCCCTGTTTGACCTCCTTGGCTCGCTGCAAACGACTGTTCAGGCACGCTAAAGGAAGGCGTGGACAAGAGAATGGGGAAGTGGGAAAACACAATGAAAAGCGCCAGTGAACGCCCGCTGTCCTCATATTCGACGCCTTCTTCGAAAACGGAATTGAGCTGTACATTTGTAAACATGTTCGCTTTGAATGAGGCTGTGATATCACCACTCCTTCCTGCTCCGCATCTTTTTTCTGAGTGACAAACGCCCTTGCTTTTAATGAAACATTGCCTCCATTTACCGTCGTTTTCTTTTTCTCTTGGGTTGATTAATACGCGAGCCATATGTGTGGCAGGATTTCCGGGGGAAACTATTATCGCGCAGACATCTCGCAGCAGTTATTTAGCGCTTTACTTGAGAATCAGAATGTAAATTTTCTGCCACTTAATGTGTCTCACTCCGTGTATCTCTTCTTCTGTGGAATTACTTATGAGGAACAAAATTTGGAATTTCAGGCGTTGAATTCATTAGTCCGTGGTATTAAATGACTTATTTAATATAAATATTCCCAACAAAAACCTTATTTTTGGTAATCCATCTTATTATTTTACTTGAGCTATTCTTATTTTCTGCAGATTTTATGATTTAGGTAAGACATATTTCTAGCAATAAATAGTTTGAAAATAAGCAGTCAGTAAACTCGGAAAATAATTAGCATCATTTTCAAATACCCATTAGATTGATATTAATATTATCAACATTTCAGAATTCCTATTAAAATTGTACCTATAAGAAAAAGGAATCAGATTATTTTCATATTTAATGTTATTTCATCTACGAATCTTTTTTTATATCATATAGGCGGTATACGAAACGGTAGAATAACATTCAATTTCACGATGACAACTGATATATACAATCATATATATATAAAGCAAATGTCTGTCCCTCCGTCCGTCTGTCCGTCCCTCTATTTATCTCAGAAACGGCTTGACTTAGAGATCTGAAACAAACTGCATTGTGTTTCTACGATACTGAAACCCTCAGGACTATTCTCATCTTTGTAAAGGCCCGGGTTCGAACCCAGGAGCCCATAATACGTTTCCATAAGAGATGAACGTAAATTACGTTTTCATGACTTGCAGAGGTTGTTCCTTTAACAAAAAATATAAATTAGAAACAATGGTCCTACCGAAATTGAGACAAGTGTCACAAGAAAGGAAAATGTTCATAGATTCTTATTTTAGTCGTGAAATATTGATATAGATCCGAACTTCCGAGGATTTTGATAAAATAGACGGAAATTTCGTACAATTTTTGGGAAATAAACAACCCATCCCTTTGAGGACTAAAGCCATTGTTGAATGTTGATTTTATGAATTATCCCGTATGAGTCCACGGGGATAATCATTTTTTATAATTTTTATAAGAAATGTATGCAAAGTAGACTTTCATGACTTGAAAACAGTAGAATAAATATTATAAATAATGGTAAGAAATATATTGAGTTATTATGATCTTACGGCGGACTATTTATGGCTTCGGAGGACCAGATATATACGATAATAGATATGTTTTCAAAACTAAATAAAGTTCCGTCATGCTTGACGGGGGCGTTTTCTAGCAATATGTAAAATACAATATTTTTGCTATATCTAATTTGGTATCATGAGTTTACTTTCGTGTATTTACATTTAGACCTTCATCTCTCGAGCCACCAGTGGCGTATGGCAGGGAGTGAATTAACACCAACATGATTACTTAATCTACCATATTAGCTTCTCAAATTACTACTCAAATTCTACGGAAACAACGACCAGAAGTACGAGTAGATGCTTGCTCGTGCGTAACTGAAATTCGTTAAATACTCTCATGATGGGTAACCCTTTTCAGGGTATTGCGTAATATTTTTCTTTTTGTGTTATTAACTCTATTGTAACATTTATTGTTATTCCTTGAGATTCAGCCGCACGGTTTTCCGTGCAAAGTAATAAAACCTTTCCTCAATCCTAGTAACTCTATTGTGTATAAAATTATTGTCTAATTTTGCGTACACTTCGATTGTAAAGGAAGATATTGGAACGGTTTGGCAGGCTTGGAATTCTAACAGATGCTATTACTATTACCTAAAAGTGCTCTAGTTTCAAATGACTGAACACTACTTTAGGATATTCATTAGGATAGCCTTTGGTGAAATCTGACCAAGGTTCGATTTCCCAGTGGAATCGCATACGTACGAAATGACCTCAGCTATCGAAGCACTTTAAAATATATTACCACAAATACAGCTTCTGTATTCCTCTGTTTACGTCTTCCGTCGTGCCTTTTCTTTCTCTGACCACTTCTTACCGCACACCTCTTTCCACATCTTTTTTTAAATCTGCAAATAATTTCTCTTTCTTCTATTTATTTCATTTCCTTCAGGGTTACTGTTTCCACTCCTTCCGACATGGAAGCAACTCTGTATGTTGGGAATGAACTTATGGATTAGCGCCTTAACTGGAAAGGTGGGGGTTAATTGCACATTTCTTTGCACAATGGCGCGCTGGCTGATTATCCTTACTCCCTCTTTGGCTGCGGAGTCTAAAAAAGGTAATGAATGGGTAAAAGATTTGCCGACACTCCTAAGAAAACCGAAATGAAGAATAAGACATTATCCCAGCGCTGAGGGATATGGAAGCGATTAAGTTCAGATGTTCTCATCGTTCGGATTTGGAAGTTCCTTGGATAACCTTAATTAAAAACTGTTATCAGTTTTAACTATGTAGTCTTACTACTCAGATCAAGGGTTCATATTTTGATATGTTTGAAAGCATTCGTTTTTAAATCTCCCCGAGCATTACATTGTATTCCTATTTACTTTTTGATTAGTATTAAAGTTTTTTCAATATTTAATTCTGTTATTGATGTCTATGAAAAATTGTTTTCGAATTGTAATTTTTACTCAATTACTTTCGAAACAGAAAAATGTGATTATATTCAAATTAGGATTAAATAAACAATTACCACAATGATTGCGTTACCTTTATGATTAAAAATGACTCCTGAACGGTGGTCTCAAGATTTCAACCAAAAATTGTCCCAATTATTTTGAAGAATAAGGATTACATGCAAAACTGGATGTTGGTTTTCAAGCGATTAGCCTTTTCCGATATTTTGAAAAGGGGTGAAAAATACATATCTGATTCGTAAAAAAATCCTTTCACCTATTTATTTTTACAATAAAATGTGTTATGAAGATTTATATAGAATCCAAGATATTATCATGAAACAATTTTATGGAAGATGCAGCAATAAAGCTACTAAATACAACTTGTACTTGAGTCCCAAGGAAAAACGGACATGAAAATAGTCTGACAGGACAAGGACCTCGTATAGCCAGACTATTTTCAGTATGTTTCTCCTTGAGATTTTTTCTAGGTGAACGCCTTAACGTGCAAAGTTACCGCTACCCCTTTCTTCGTGTTGTACTTGAGTATCTCAATAAATTTGGACCGAAATAGTTTCTATCAAAACGTCCTTATTAATCAGTTCCTTCATATTCAAAAGTAAAATAATATAGAGACTTCTTTTTCACAACATTATGTTCGTTTTTTAGAGCTACTTCACAATTAGCGACTAAATTTTTGACACAATATCTGTTCACTATCGGAGGGGGGAGAAAACTGTAAGCCTAAACTGAACACACTTGTCACAAATTCGGGGAGTTCCACTTTTGAAAGATTAGCAACACGGGGATAAAAACTGCGTTCACTTTTGGGGATATGTAAGACATTTGTTTTCTGAGAGGCACATAACTGTTGAAGTTTCTTTTTCAAGTTGAAGAATTTTTTATGGGCGAATTCACTCACGTCTTGTCTGATGCGATCGTCGAAGCACATCCACTGGACATACAATAATATATCTGACGGAAATAAATAATATTCCGCATTCTGCATTTCAGTTCTACTTCTTAATTCAACTCTAGAAAAATCCTAAAAGGGAACATTCATAATTACTACAACTTCATTTTATGCTAAGAAAGCACCTGCGAATATGATACGATATATGTGAATACGATATATAACGATAGTTATTCGGGCCCTGAGAAAACTACTGTTAGGGATGAATAATGCTACACATTTCCTTCGCTTCCAAAAATTTGTAAACACCGCAATTAAGACAACCTAACGTTAATTCTCCAGTATTATTAAACCATATACTTGCAAACCGTAATAATAATTCCAATGAACTGATTACGATTTTCTGAAGTATGGTTATAAGCCCTTTCCAGGAAAATATTCCAATACCGCAAAATTACGCTTTTAATTTCTATACACGAATTAACGTAATTCTTCCTGCTTACATTTTCTAATGAATATAAGTCTAGAGCTTTACACTGCGGCTACGTTCGCTAAGCGTCATATCTTTGCAACAAAGGAGGTCACAAAAACAACATCCTCTCGCGCGTGTAGAACCGATTCATTGCCACTCTCGCAACCTCGGCAATTACCGCACCTCAACCACTTCTACCCCAGTGCGGAGACTTTAACATACGAAAGTGAGAAAAACATCTCAAAGAAGAAGAAGAAAGGTGCTCGGCGAAGGAGGAACGCTCGGGCATTTTGTCAATTCATTCCGAGCACTTAGCATCTCTCCCACCACCTCCATTCGATCGACACATCTTCCTTTCGGTCCCGCACCGCAGCGACGCAAGCGGCAAAAAATAGTGACTTTGACCGCGAAAAAATGCTGACGTTCCTCCTCTCGGTCGCCGTTTTCTTTTTCTCTCTAGGCAGGCCCCACTGCCCTAACAGGGTGAACGCCACGTATGGTATTAATAATGACACTAGGTTCCTAGTAAACTGGCGCCTGACAATTGGATTACACGCAATTCAGTCGAGAGCCAATGTAATGTTTCATAGCGTGGTTAATTATTATCGTTAGAACTCAAGATCATTACCCTATTCTTGAAGAAATGAGCAATAAGATCATATATACATATAAAGCAAATGTCTGTCCGTCCGTCCGTCTGTCCGTCCCCCTATTTATCTCAGAAATGGCTTAACTTAGAGATCTGAAACAAACTGTATTGTGTTTCTACGATGCAGAAGCCCCCAGGAAAACTATTTTCATCTCTGTAAAGGCCCGGGTTCGAACTCAGGAGCACAAAATACGTTTCCATAAGAGATGTACGTAAATTACGTTTTCATGACTTGCAGAGGTCGTTTCTTTTGCTAAATTAAATTAGAAACAATGGTCCTACGAAATTGAGACAAGTGTCACAAGAAAGGAAAATAATCATACAATCTTATTTTAGTCGTGAATCATTCATATAATTTCGAAATTGCGAGAACTTTTGCGTTTACTAGTAGTCATATATTTAATGAATTAATAATTAAGAATTAGAAAGAATCAGTATATCGTCGCCTCAGAATGAAAACATCGTATTTCAAAATAACTTTAAAATTTTTATTTGCTATTTAGATGGAATAACGTGTATCGATTAACTCATTAAATTGCTCGTTGCTATTAATCAGCAGAAAGGATGCCATTTTGCACCGCTGTGCCTTAGAGGGGAGAAAGAATTGCAGGACTTATAAAATAAGGCAGAAAATGCATCTCCTGTAAAATTTGTGTATTTGAAATACGAGATTTTCATTCCAATCCGACGATATGCACGTACAATAAGATGAAAGAATCCCAAATTATCATTTCCTTTTATTCTATCGAAAATTTTATTTCAATAATTAAGATTATGGATATTAATTTACATAACCATGTTCGCTGTACTGAAAGCCATTACCCAAGGTGAAATGGGATAATAGATTAGGATCATAAAATCAAATGATACAAAAATAAATCTAACCAAAATCTTCATTTTTAATTATAAACAATAAACTTGCTGGGAACCTCATTGTAAAGACGATATCGATTTATTACACCATTTTCTGGGAAGAAATTACCGGGGTACCAAATCACCTGAAATGTAATTTCCAAGGACAATATGTCAGGCTACAAAATTACCTCAGACCAAATTACCAGGTGCGTGGATACCGAACCCTAACTTCACTTCCACGAATTGCCTGCCTTAATCTGGAGCGACATCCAATTAGGAATCCGTCCCTTCTCATAAGACCGACGCTCTTCGACCGCCTTCTATTTATTCCGCCGAGATTCCTTTATCAAAACAGTTCGTCACGTTGAGTAATTATAGCTAATCAACGATGTTGGCGCGACCTAGCTGCATTCTGGAGCATCGCTTTGCGAATCGTATGAGTTTACGACGCGTGACATGCGGGAGCAAATAAAAACATGCAAGCTTCGCTAATCTTTGTTCTTCCTTTATTTCATTCCACGCTTCGGAGCTCGGGGCCCTTCAATGCGGACTCGTTAATGGGAATTAGTAGGAGGGACTTTCCGCCGAGAGAGAAACGAGAATGGACGGGCGCCTGTTTTTGAGTGTCTGCGGTGAAGATCAAATTGTTGTTTCATTATCGACGTGTCGATAATCTCAATGCGCTCACACGAAAGGATTCTATAGAAGGCTGCGAATCTAGTTCAAAACAAATGTCGTTATGAAAGTAAAGAATGGTTCCACTGTTTTTTGGCATGTACATAACTTTTTAGCTTGGAAGCTTATTACTAAGGACGGTGTAAATTAGAAGTGCTCGACCGGTTTGTGTTTGATTATAGTTGGGTAGTTGAAATTTAAGAGTATCCCTCCTAATGTATCTCTCTTTCATTAAATTACTCTGATATGAATATGATATGTTAATGATCTTTAATGTAAACAACTTTATTTTGTAATCATAGATATAATGCATTTTCCTTATAAATATTAAGAGTTTTAGATGCAAAATTTTAATTTTCATGCAAGATTTTAAATTTCTTTATCTAAGACTTTAAATAGTACATTCCTCGTTGCGGAAATGGGCAGTATTATCAATTAGATTGGATATCACATCTCTAAAAGACTTACTAAAAGTAATTCATTGCTTCTTTTTGGTTTACAATCAAATGGTTGAAATTTTTCAAACTACCATATTTTCGAATTTTCACATCGAAGTACTTTTCAAGACATAAAATGTTAACATATACACTAGATATTCTTGAAAGGTACTTGATTATTTTTATCAAATTCTTGAAACTACTGTTAGCAGACTATAAACTCAACTTCCTAGCGGATTTTTTTTTCTAACTCTGAAGATGCTTTTCTTGATTTTAATGATTATTGGGACGATTTTTAAAAAATAATCGTTCTACCATTAAAATTATTTTTAAATTTAACTATTTATCCTCGAGGTTAATGTAACGAACCTAAGGAGATAAGAATTAAACCAGATTCCCATTTACAATAGCAATGTAATTTTTTAAACGAAGCTCATCGTAAGCCAAAACTGAATAAAATTTCTAGAGAAAATTTTTCAGAAAATTTAAAATTGCCCATGAAATTCTCTTCCAGTATATCTCAATATGAAATTACATCGAAGTTTTCTTGGTGGTGTACCATACTTTTGCTAAGAGAAAATTACTTTCATGAATATAAATTGGGCCTCAAATTCTCTTTGACATACATCAAGGAAATGTTAAAAGAATCAACAGAATTTCGATCGATGCCAGAAAAAATTGTCCTGGCGTTAGACAATTGCAGTTTCACTGTCGTAAATGTTTACCCGCATCAAGAAATTCAACAACTCGTACCAAATAACAACGTACCAAACGTACAACAACAACGTACCAAAATAATAACAATATTAATCATTGGATATTAATACGTTTTGCTGCCTTTTAATAATGCTGATTTAAAAGGTTGTGCTGCAGCTGCATAAATATTGAAAGCATTGGAATAATGAACGCAGTGAATATCTTTGCGTAGACATTGAAACGTATGAGGCTCAAAGGAGACACTCTTCAATGCAAACGTCCCATTCGCACGTACAAATGTCGGTAATACATCACTCTCACGAGCCATAGAACCCATTCGTGTTTATAGGTGCCATTATTGCCATGGAGAAATGGGACACGCGTCATAACGACGTAGGAATCATCGGATGGGGGGAGATGTGAGGAAAGGTCGCGGGAGGACGTCTGAGAATCGGTATAAGTGTGTCGTATACAATTTGCATCATTTCACAAACTCTTACGCGGATACTGGATAGGAGAAGAAAGAGGGAGAGTGGAGAGAAAGAAAAGGTGAGATTCCAGACGGCAGTCGGGGGAACGCGGAAGAGGAACTGGCAAGTGCGAAAATTTTCACCTAAATACGACCATCTTCTCTACTAGGAAACAGATGAAAGCGAGCGCGCGATTTTAAGTAGCTCAGAGGCAGATGAGAAACATTTGCTCCGCGTATTAGCGAGCCTTAGTTCAAAGAGAAACATAATACTTATCGACTACCTATTTTAGGAAAATTTAAATATTTTCTTAAGAGAGTTAAAGGTGAAGGCCAAATTATGGAGCTAGATTTTTAATAAGCAGGTATTTATAGTCTTTATTTTCTATGGTAAATATATCCTTCTTAGTAATATTGACTTATATTAACTGAGTATATACTGTATCTCGAAAATGTTAAACGAAAAATAATGCAAAAACAGAAATGGCTCTTTGGTTGTTAAATTCGGTACCCGGTGATTTGGTTCGCTACGATTTGGTCTCTGGGTGATTTGGTCCCGCGAAGATGTGGTCCGCGGCGAATGGATGCTACGATGATTTAATAACTACACGCGATAAATTGGTTGTTGGGCAAAGCTGAGATTTGCCATAAACAATTGCTATGGTGTTGCTGGATAGAATGCAGAACGTTTAGTATCGTAGTATTTAACCGTTTGTTAAACAAAAATTAGTAGTATGCACTACTGGAATCGGAGCGTGCAATAGGGGAGGAAAACATTCGGACGAAAATATATGACAAAAGTATTGCGTATGTTTAATTTAATATCTTTTATAAGCAGGGAATATGCATCCCGAAATAAATGAGTGTTGTTTCAGAGATAAACATCGATGAGGAGAAATCGAAATAGATGATAAATGTAAATAGTAAATTATAATGAGAAACTGTAAAAAACCATAATCATCTCTTATCATTGTGTTTTTCTATTTTCTCAGTAATATTTTCATAAGATTGTACACTAAGACTGTAGATTATAAGTAAATAAACTTTATTCTGAGTCAACAGATATATATCGTCTTTAATCCTACAAGTACAGTTTTCATCTTTATGTGAATATATAATCATCTCATAATTTATACCTTAACGTAACTACGAAAGGGTTCCACTTTGGTATGGAATGCTAGATACATGTATGTATGCTCATGGAATATTCTATAAGCACGTGTGTTTTTATTAAGAGAAATTTGAAAAAGGAAGTCACGGTAGAATGGGTTTCTCTCTAGAATTCTCTAAAAGGAGGGGGAGATAAATTTTTAATCGTTTTTCTAGACTTTTATGATATGGAGAGGTTTACTATGATAACCATCACATTCAATTGCAAATATTTAACTTTTATTTGATTGTCTATCAATAGGTATACTCTATTTTAGTAAAGCAACAGAGTGATTTAGTATTTATTTGCTTTCCACTTCTCAGGACAATATTTTCCAAAGTGATTACATTCTCAGCAAGTGCTTATATTTTCATGATGCAATTATACTCTCGGCAATTTTGTCTTTACAATATAGAAATGGAATCGAAAAATTAGGAAGAAAACATAGGAGTGGGCATGACTCAGGATCTTGAAGATACAATTCCAGTATCGAAAATAGCAGTTATTACTAAACAGGAGGAATTCTGCAATGTTTTGTTACTGGCATTATGGCGCTCTATAAAGTTAAATAGTTAGTTCATGTAGTTGTTATATTTTAACTCTAAAGATATTTTTATTCCTTTGCAATTCGCGGAACTATGTATCCATTCCCGGCACTCTTTCCTTGGATATTAAGCCAACCCAAACCAATTCTGAGTAAACTTCACCAAAAACCGAAATTAAAACAAAATTACAATTAAAGATATCATTAGCAAAACCTCCTACTCGTCTCCAATTCTATTAAGAATACCAATTTAATGATTTCACGGATTACTGGGAAATTTTCCGAGTAAATCACGACATCGATTGAGGATGTACCGGTAACTAATTCTGCCCTGCAGATTGCTGAGGAGCCAAACCAGAGGAGAACAAATTACAGACCACGTTCCTTACTATTACGAGAAACGAGAAAATATTTCACACACAAGTAGCAGAATTCTCCCGTACGCGAACAAGCTTAACAAAAACTCTCCGGTCATGGGGTTATCCGCATATAGCTCATCAGAAAGATCTTATTCACTCCGGATCTCGTTTCCAAGCCATATCCCAGATTTTTTCAAACCTACTCCATCCCTTAAGAAGCATGACGAGACGAAAATACCGATCGAGTGCAAACGGATTCTGGATGGAAATCTAATCTAAAAGGACGGGAATGTTCGTTTCGTAATCACAAACTTTCCGTCATCTCTTTTCCTCCTTGCCCTCGTTGAAAAGCGCGAAAAAAACTCATCAAATCCACCATCATTCAGCGCTGAGACGACATTATCAAAGCCCGTGCCACTTCTGAAGAAACACTCTCATCCTGGGCCAAGGTGAGACATCGCCTAGGATTGGGACCAAAACACCTTTCGCCCATTCGCATCCGTAAGCGAGGTGGTGAATCGTTCCTTTCCTAGAAGACGCCGACCTTCCTGACGCGACCGAGTTAAATGCTGCAAATATTTGCGAGATCCTTTTTTTCTCTCTCGGCGTTAGACTTCCGCATAAAGAAATGTCCTACTTTCGGGATCGCCTGATGATTGAGGAGCTTTTCATCCGATCCGCTCGGTGGAACTGTTTCCAGGAAAAAGGATTAGAGTCCGAGCCCGTCTTCTCGTAGACACATCAGGCAGCATATGGTTTTCACATTACCATGTGCAAATTATTCTCTTGGGATGTGTAACTAAGGAAAACCACATTTGGCAGGCTTCTAAATTACTTCATGTTTGTAACACAAGAATGCTTCAGCAAAGATACCTACACACTTGCCACGTTTGACCTAAGTTGTTTTAAACGCTAGCCTACATAAGGAAGCATTAAGATTCTTTCACTTCTTTGTCTCTATTTTTCATGATCAAATATATCATGATCATTTCATGATCAAATCAATTGCTTGTACTATAAAAAATGAAATTGCTGATTGCAAGTAATTTTTTAAACGAAGCTCATCGTAAGCCAAAACTGAATAAAATTTCTAGAGAAAATTTTTCAGAAAATTTAAAATTGCCCATGAAATTCTCTTCCAGTATATCTCAATATGAAATTACATCGAAGTTTTCTTGGTGGTGTACCATACTTTTGCTAAGAGAAAATTACTTTCATGAATATAAATTGGGCCTCAAATTCTCTTTGACATACATCAAGGAAATGTTAAAAGAATCAACAGAATTTCGATCGATGCCAGAAAAAATTGTCCTGGCGTTAGACAATTGCAGTTTCACTGTCGTAAATGTTTACCCGCATCAAGAAATTCAACAACTCGTACCAAATAACAACGTACCAAACGTACAACAACAACGTACCAAAATAATAACAATATTAATCATTGGATATTAATACGTTTTGCTGCCTTTTAATAATGCTGATTTAAAAGGTTGTGCTGCAGCTGCATAAATATTGAAAGCATTGGAATAATGAACGCAGTGAATATCTTTGCGTAGACATTGAAACGTATGAGGCTCAAAGGAGACACTCTTCAATGCAAACGTCCCATTCGCACGTACAAATGTCGGTAATACATCACTCTCACGAGCCATAGAACCCATTCGTGTTTATAGGTGCCATTATTGCCATGGAGAAATGGGACACGCGTCATAACGACGTAGGAATCATCGGATGGGGGGAGATGTGAGGAAAGGTCGCGGGAGGACGTCTGAGAATCGGTATAAGTGTGTCGTATACAATTTGCATCATTTCACAAACTCTTACGCGGATACTGGATAGGAGAAGAAAGAGGGAGAGTGGAGAGAAAGAAAAGGTGAGATTCCAGACGGCAGTCGGGGGAACGCGGAAGAGGAACTGGCAAGTGCGAAAATTTTCACCTAAATACGACTATCTTCTCTACTAGGAAACAGATGAAAGCGAGCGCGCGATTTTAAGTAGCTCAGAGGCAGATGAGAAACATTTGCTCCGCGTATTAGCGAGCCTTAGTTCAAAGAGAAACATAATACTTATCGACTACCTATTTTAGGAAAATTTAAATATTTTCTTAAGAGAGTTAAAGGTGAAGGCCAAATTATGGAGCTAGATTTTTAATAAGCAGGTATTTATAGTCTTTATTTTCTATGGTAAATATATCCTTCTTAGTAATATTGACTTATATTAACTGAGTANTCTGTAATTATTAAAAAAATATCTGTATTTTAACAAAACTAAGAGCTGACAACAGTTATAAACTAAAATACTAGGTTCCTCCAGACGCAAAGGAAATGCCTAAAGCAAAATATTCACGATAAAGATATGCTAGGACAAAATAGAAAATGGGTGGTAAGTTTAAACTAATCAAAATTTATCTGTAGGAAATCGTCAAGCAGAAGTTCCTTAAATGGTTGTGAGAGTAAGTTAAATTATATAGGACAATTACATATCGAGAAAAAATAATAATTATACACTATTGTGACATCATTAGACATTAATCTTACTCTCCTAACTCATTTATAAAATTGCTAAGTGCAGTCTTATGGAGCCCCTGTATGTGGTTGAAGCGTGGTTCAGGCCCTCAGCTAGCGCCTGGTGCGCCTAATTATAAATTCGTCCCTGGTCACAAGCACTGAAAAAAGCGGAAGCGAGTATTTTAGCAGATGACTAAATGCATGAGAGGTTGCAAAGAGTCATTGTCTTCTTGAAAGCGTTAAGCGTAGACTAATAGAAGGTTCTGACTATGTAAATGGTATGGCGTGTATCTCCATCGTTTGAACTTACGGGAAATTCAAAGGTGGGGGCCCACTTGCAGAAGAGTCTGCATGATTGTCAAATGAAACTGGCGATGAAATGGATTGATCCTGGAAGTATTAAGTTTGTAAACCAATTACTGAAATGCAACATTGTTCGATGAATCCGAGAGGGTTTGTAGCCTTTACATTGTTCGATGAATCCGAGAGGGTTTGTAGCCTTTACTGACCAAGAATACAAACATTTATTTATCCTCCTTTGAGGATCCAATTGATAAAGAGCCAATGAAAAAGTCCGTTTTGCGTTAAGTATATCTTTCCATTGTTCAAATGAAATTCTTATGCGTGCCCATGCGTGCTTAAACCTTTTCTCACGTAAGCGGAAGCATCTGTGATCAGAGAGCCAACTATCATTCACTAAGGATGTGTTAAATATTATACCTGAAATCAGCTTAGAAACTAAAGACTTAAAATGCTGCTTAGATTCAACGCTAAAATCACGCGGCATTTTCAATAAGAGGATTATAAAAATATTCGAAAATGGATTGCAGAGTTCTCGATAACATTTAGAGATAGCAGAAATGTTTCCTTTATTCAGGAAATAATATAGTATACCGAATGATTATAATTTATATTATGATATTAAAGTTTTCACCTGAAAATTCTTAAACTATTCGTGTTTAAAAGTGTAACTACCTTGAGCCCGTGACTTCAATTTAAAAAGCCTTCCTTCCCAATTCCGTGGCCATATCTTATCCTTATGTAGCATCTTCCTTATCCTTCTTGCAAAAATTGATGATTTCTCTTAAGAAATCTTTTCTAATTATGTCTCTTTCAATTAGAATTCAGTGCAATCACACGTCCCAGTACGAATTCTCGAGCAACAAACAATTCATGTTTAATTCTCGAACTGCTAACCCCATGTAATAAAACATTATCTTTAGCCTTCAACTAATTAAATCCATACTTCAACATCTAAGGCATTTCTTTGCAAAGTATTTTTTTCCTTTATTGCTCATAAGAAAAGAAAAACTATGATCTATACAAAATATGGTCTCCATACAAAAGAAAATAGAATAACAGAAAAACTATGGTCGCAATAATAGCGAGAGAGGACAAAGGAAATGTGGAAATGGAAAAAATATTTGAGAGAGAATCTTTTCAAGCAATTAATACGAGTAGATATGAATTTTACAAGGTCTTGTTAATACATGAAAAGGGTTGGGTACTGCGGTTATAACAATGATAATGATAATGGTTGCCGTGATGTTATTTACTTAGAACTATTTCCTTCGCCCATTGGTTCACGGCCAATTATATTATTCTGCCCAGGATACAGACTTCTTTACAATCTCTTTCACTTTTTCCCAGACATCGCTAATTCTGTTGTATTTAACGCTTCAAAATTATAGTTCATTAATCAATCCCTCTTACTTTTACATGTTTTAGTGCTATTTTTCATGACAACTCCTCTTAAAACCTTCATGACGCCACATAATATATATTCCCAAATTATAGACTCTCTCGTACTGGATCCTACAGCCTAAGAATCAAAACTAAAATCAAAATCCAATTAAATTCCCGAGTTCTCACACAAATATCGCGAAACTGCGGAGGCAGAAACGGTAAACTTCTTCTCGCACGCAGCTGGAGAACGAAATCTTTTCGGTTCCTGATACAGCACAAAGCGGAGAACATCAGCCGTCTCTCGAGAGGCGAAAACTTTTCCGAACGGATAGCTGCCAAGTCATAAGCATCTCCGAGGCCCTGAGGCGGGTAATTTTCTCGCCCCCGAGTGACAAAGCAGAGAAAGTGCAACGAGTCATCTTCTCCGCTTGCTCTTTTAGCCTTAATCGAGGTCGTTCTACTTTTGCCCGCACCCGGACGCAGCTAAAGGCATGAGAGGTGAGTCATGCGGAAAAGCGAATCTCTAAACTTCGGGACCATTTAAAAAGAGAGGTGATTTGATTACGATTTTATGAGACATTCGAGAATGGAGCGGGTGCAACGAGTTGTACTCTTTATTCTTGTTTATTCGCCTCCATCTCTGAAAAGATCTCGCTCCCGACTTAATCTAGGGGAAAATCCTGCGATCGCGACGGAAATTGAGTGCTTATTAGGTTTCAGAGCTAACCTTTAAAATGTTAGATAAGGGTGAGATTTAGCGTCTTATGACGGACGACTAATCTCGACCGGAGGGTAGAAATGCGATGCATCCGTATTCGCGAGACTTGCGTAGGCCTATATCATTCCACTGAATAAATTTACTTACAATCTGAAGCGATGGCATTTCGCAGATTCCCTCGCACGAAGAACCGTCGTTAGATGATTAAGTGCTACTAAACGCAAATATTTCTAAAAAAATTACAAATTCGGAGGACAATAGCAGGTAATCTCTTGTCATCCCAAAAATTCATTAAGTTCTGCATCACGTTCCCTACGATGAAAAATCTACTATAACAGCAAGAATTCGATAATTGTCTTTCCCATAGCGTATTACACGATTAGGTAACCACGAATTTAGAGTTTAATTATGTTCGCCTTTCCTAAGTAATGATACAAATATTCTTAAAATGTTACTTTATATAACTCTAATGATTATTATTTTCATTGCATTTTCGCTGATCAATAATTATTTTACTCCATTTGCAAATGTGCGTATTTTTCCTGATATTAGAATTCTGTAATTATTAAAAAAATATCTGAATTTTAACAAAAACTAAGAGCTGACAACCGTTATAAACTAAAATACTAGGTTCCTCCAGACGCAAAGGAAATGCCTAAAGCAAAATATTCACGATAAAGATATGCTGGGACAAAATAGAAAATGGGTGTTAAATTTAAACTAATCAAAATTTATCTGTAAGCAATCGTCAAGCAGAAGTTCCTTAAATGGTTGTGAGAGTAAGTTAAATTATATAGGACAATTACATATCGAGAAAAAATAATAATTATACACTATTGTGACATCATTAGACATTAATCTTACTCTCCTAACTCATTTATAAACTTAGGTTACACATATATACATGCATACATTTAAACTTCGCTTTGTCAGAGAACTATTATCATAGATCCTGTGATTATAATACACTGCACACTCACTTTTTCTCCAGAATCTACTGAAATACTTACGACAGCATAATCAAAGTCATAAATATGAAAATTTGTGCTTCGAATTTAATTGTATTGAAAAGCTACCTCTTTAACTACAGCTACTTACACCTGTATTAAATTTAACATCCTTATTTGTTTCATAAAAAACGTCTTCAGCTGATTGGTGACATAACTCATTTCTGAATTTGCACCGCAGTCTTTCTCCACCCATCCAGCAGCACATAGGAATTCATAATCTACGCTTCAAAAATAACCCCTTTTCCTTCGATATTCAAATACGATAAAAGACATCTCGGAAGTATTCTGCTAATGTTTTGGAAATCCCCGGAGACATTTCAGAAACATGCGCGATTAGACAGGATGCCACTTTCCACATGACATGTGCCAGATTAGCGCGAATAAACGACTGTCGGTGGTATTTACGGAAGGAATCGTAAAACTCTTCTACAAAGTGTTCTGAAGAAGTGACGCTGGTAGGAATGTGGTGGTCAGATGGCGGATCTCAATAAATTATCCTGAGAGACAGTTGACTTTAATGCATCATTTTCCCGATCTTCAAAGTGAATTTCCATCAACGCCTTGAAGCAGACTTCTTGAGAACAACTGTGTATCTCCGCTATCGAATCCTACATGTACATGTCACATGACTACTTTATCGGTAGTAACAATGCATGTCTTAATTGTATCTCTCTTCTTGCACTCGTGCTTGCTCTATGAGGAGAATGAGGTATGAAAATCTGAGACGTAGTGTATGAATGAAAACCACCCTCAGGAGAAGATGATGAATGCTATGGATGTTACGACTTGCATTAAAAGTTTTTACTCAATATTTTACGTATCAAATACACTGGTTTTAAATTATACACCCGTTCACTCTTATCGAGTATAGAATTTACAGAAGGCTTATCTTAATATAAGAGAGGTTGTTAATGCATTTGCTGTTAAAATCATTAGCTATTTTTGTTTCATTATGTAAAAAATTCGAAAATATATATTATGGCACGGAAAACAAAAAACGATGGATGAGCTATTATAGATCTTTCTTAAATATCGCTATATTGCCTGCTATCAAGAAAAGTTATTGAATATCTCATTTTTAATGTTTGATAATAAAAAATAGTGCAAATTTTAAAATATGATTCGTAAACTATAAATTAATTTTCTTTTTTAATCCTTCTTATGAAATCTTTTGAATTTCAGAGTCCGAGTGAAAGCTGAATTTTTCGGATATGAATAAATGATAAATTGCTCAATGCTTTGATTTCAAGTTAAATAACTTTTACTGTTCTTTCTATCCTTGATTAGAATTAAAATTTTCATGGAGATCTCTTTCGTTTCCTTCACAATCAATTTAGATTGCATTTTAGATTGAATTTCGATTTTATGATGCTACTTTGATAACATAAAAGGTACAAAACAAGGATGAAGGGGCCACTCCGGATCCAAATCGATTTGTAGAGCATAGTTATTTTTCATTATTTAAAGGCCGAAATTTCCGTCTTAATTACTTAGTCGTTAATGCCAAATTTGTTTCTGATTATATATTAAACCTCCGCTTTTCCATACATATTACGGATTGCTGTGCAATCAGGTTTGACTATTTGGATGCCTTCCCTTACTCTAATCCCCATCTGTGTGTGAAAGTGAAATGTTACCAACACTCAAACCTGGGTCCAATCTTATCGGAAGCTCTACCCCCTTGGCTATCCGGAAGCCATATTTATTTCTGATACTCATGAGAAAAGTTAGTGAAAAAAAATATAAACTTTTACATCAACATATAGGAAACAAATAAAATCTCACTCCAATTTTCCTAATGACACAGTCCACATTGGATACCGAAAGAAAACAGTCGAAGATAGTGATGGGCATTTTTCTTGTTATGGTTTTAAAGCTAGCCTCCTAGACCCCCTGGCACACGCCGATAGGCGGTTTACAGATGTATAAAGATGTAGATGTAAAAAAACAACAAATTCAACCATCATCGAGCATAAAAAACGAATTCTGCCATCTCTTTGAGGAAACCATTTCCTCAAAAAGTTTCATTTTAGCCTGCAGTTTTTGCCACACTGAGTGGTAACCAAGCGTAGCCTAATGGTTGTGCCCTCTTATTCGCATATAGCTTCGTAAAGAAATTGCCGAACAAAGGGGAACGTGTCCGTAAAGAAGCGGAAGAGGGCTAGAAAAAATTCAGAAGCGAATTCAATCGCGTTTTCCACGGACAGGAAGCAAACCCTCTGGATAGACTTCCTAGTCACCCACCTGCCGGGCTTTCGTTAGAAGGAACGTGCTGGAGCCTGTGGCTTAAGGGACGGAGATGAGGGTAAGGTGAGAGGAAAAGGGGAGGACCCGGAAGTACAACACCCGAAAGAAATGGGGGCGATAAAATCAGAGGGTAAGGGTCTACTAAATCTCTTCCGTGTTTGCTGTGAAGGGGTGAAAAAAATAACAGGTCAACATCACGAAGGCAGAATCAAAGGTAAATAAAAAGTTCGGTAAAAGGATTTTATCTACTGTCTCCCCGTATTTCGTCATCTAATTTGGCTAGTTTAGATATTGTAAGAGGATCAGGGACTGATTTATAATTAGGCACACTAGTTGGTAACCGAAAGAGTCTTCCATGTTGAAAGTCTTAAATAAGACTGCTGAAGAACTCTATATAGCATAATTTTCCACGGCACGGCTCGTTCATAGGTACTTTTATTTTTTTAATTCAAGAAATTACTTTATAAATGTTTAGTAACTGTACACAATGTCAACAGAACGAATGAAAAATCTGTCTCCTTGTATAATCGACTCTATCATCACTCATAGCATCTGAAATGAATGAAACCACCACCTGCAGGGAATTTACAGAGAAAGAGGTTACAGGGAAATTAAACTAAGAAGTATAGCTACTGACCGGGTACTTCCTCACAATAACACGGAGGGCCTCAAAGAGTGCAATTTTGAATGTATTCATAGTATTAAATGTTGCTTGAGGAAATTCCTCATTTATTCAATAAAAAATATGCTTAAAATCGAATAGAATACTCATAATTAATACGCGATATATATTTATTTATTTATTTAAGAATTACCCGTCGCGATTAGGTCCTGGGACCCGGTGGCAACGGTTGAGACCCGGTGGCAACGGTTGGGTTGATAATATTTTGGTGTTTGTGAGAAGTTACTGCGTGTAAATCATACTCGCAATTCTGTAGTGAATCGTAAATTTGATTTTTCAGTCTAAGTACGAATACGAAGCTAACGTACTTTTCACATTTACGCATGCAATATTCTAAGGGATCAAAATACGTATCTTTTGTCATCAGTACATGACAGGAAATCATTCCATAGCTGAAAAGGACACAGAATAGTATCCTTCACGACACCAGGACTCCCATTATCTTCCCCATTAAATGACATTGATGGCTACACCATTTTAACCCAATGGAGGACTGAGAAACGTGCTGACTGTGATAGAGTTAATTATTGAGTGTTTTGTCGGAGAAGACCGATAAATATCGCTTCATTCGCCAAAACAAACAACTGCCAAACTACAAGCGTTACTTACAAGTGACAGTGGAGATATATTTCTTTACAACTACAGAATTTATCTGATATTTAGAACCGTCAATCACTTTATTTGTCCTTATCTTTCGACCTAATTAGGTTGGAATTGACGAGCGCGTTTCAAAGACATGGGAAGGCATCAGTGCACGGATACACCATTACATTTGCATAGAGCGCGTTTCCTTTTATGGATTCGAGCCTAAAAGCTCTACCCTTTAATAGACACAACCTTCGAACGAGGAAGAGATTAGGCTTAGTTGGTATTTGGAGATAAAGAGGCGGAAGTTGGGATGCTTAATTGAATTCTCACAGTATTTCCTGAAAAATTGTTTTCCTAGACCTAATCTGTCACATTGAGCTCCTTTTTTGCTTCGGTTAATGGCACTCCTCATAAATATGCGAAATGAATAGATTAGCAATAAAGATCGTTAATACGTTCATGTAAGATTTCAGCTTTTAATACCTTATTGAGAGGATTTCCTTAGAATATCAAAACTAAACGCCGTTGAAACCTTCAAAATTTTCACATTTTTTCTTAAAGAGTGATAGAATGAAATGCCAAGGCAAGGTTAAAGAATGACTAGAGCGAATTCTTAAAAAATTCGGTTTCCACATACGATACACTGAAGGACACCCAAATGGCAACCGATCTACGCTGTGGCTTCCACGTTCTGCATCGAATTCCAGGACAAATTAGTGGGCCTCTAAATTTTCCTCGCATATTTTTCCTTTTTTTGCCATTTCAGACTTAAAATTTTCCTCTGTAGACTGTCTCTTCACAAAAGATCTAATGAACCGTCTTTTTTTAAACGGCAAATTGATAATTAAATATGCAAATTGCTGTGTTATACTGCTGGTTATACTGCCGATTGGTGATCAAAAATGACCGTTTTTCGAATAAATACGTTTTATAATGACCAATACGGCTTAGTTCGGCCATCATCCACAGCCAACGAACAAAATTATTCAACAATATCAAGATAATTGGCAATAATATTTAAATAAGTTACTTTTTTAAATATTGCAGAAATGATTCAGCCTGTCTACGGGGATTTTTGGAAGGGTTTCCCTCCCATCTTTGGGTGAATGCCAGGCAATCTTCAAAATTAATATGCTATGCTCCCCTCCAGCGTTACCACCTGGCCAGAAGGCCGAATTGCTTTCATTGGTATTGAAATTATTCAACAATATCAAGATAATTGGCAATAATATTTAAATAAGTTACTTTTTTAAATATTGCAGAAATGATTCAGCCTGTCTACGGGGATTTTTGGAAGGGTTTCCCTCCCATCTTTGGGTGAATGCCAGGCAATCTTCAAAATTAATATGCTATGCTCCCCTCCAGCGTTACCACCTGGCCAGAAGGCCGAATTGCAGCGCAAAATTTAAATAAATAAAAATAAATAAATAATGAATAAGTCCTAAAGAACAGAACGTGGCAAATTATTTCATTACCATAGAACCTTGAAAATTATTGAAGTTGCGCATAATATCATATGAGATAAGGTAATATTTTCCATTGTGCAACCAGTGAACTACTTCACACTTTTACTATTCCTTTTTTAGAATTGAAAATTAGCCCTATAAGCTCGAAATGTTATCAAATTTCAGCAAATAAATACTTAGATAAAGATGGGGGAGGTAAGAATTTTTCTTCCTTTAAAAAAGCTTTCTTTAGTTAGATA
>KZ308166.1:1494150-1511360 GCA_000376725.2 Ladona fulva
ATTTTGAGCTATTTCTTATTTTAGATTAACTATAAAAGACAAACACTCAGAGATTAAGCATCAACAATAAAATAATAACAAATGCAATTAGAATGCATTCAGTTAGCGTTAAATAAAAAGAAATAGCTCTATCTCTGAATCACCTTAATTAAATTTTTACTATCCAAATTGAGCAGATGAATAAAAAATACCGAGCTCAAAACTGAAACCCACTCGACGAATCCAAACTCATTTCCTACATGAGAAAATTTAAATAATTTCAAAGAGTGAATTCTACCTTAATTATATACATTTATATTTTATGCGGGCCTCCGCTTACTTCAAGGAAAATTCCTTGACAAAGAAAAGAAAACAAATTGTTATCAAACTTACGAAAATTTCTTTCCAACAGTTTTATCCTCTGTGTTGGCTCCTCCATATTGAATCTAGCAATAACTCTTGTAAAATACTGAGACAAACTCGAGTTGCAAGAGCTGTAAATAGTGAGAATAAATCAAGTATCGTCAAATTTACTGTAAATACATAAAAAGTGCTACAGTTGATTTTTTGTTTAAAAGCTTGCTACAAATATAGTTGTCCTTGTGAAATAAGGGACCATGAAGTTTCCCAATAATCAGACGTCCAAAATCCCAAATAAATATGTTCACATGATTTTTTAACACTAATTATTTATATTTACGTCAAGATCATCTTCTATACACTAAGCATCATTGTATCAGGAAACTTGTAATGGTTAGTGCTCAGGAAAATTCGCTTGGAAAATAATAAAACTTGCTGAATCGCTACCAGATGGGATATCACGTATTGAAAGCATAATCTATTTATTCTAACAATCTCCTTAATAATACATCTAAATATATTCCATGGATATCATCCATAGTACTACATGATCGCAATTTTGAGTGAACAAATGTATTTAATATCAACTGCACATTCAGACATAAATACAAACCAATACACATTGATTATTCGTTAATACATTTTTCGCGATAATTTATTTGCGCAATTAAACCGATCGCAATTGCTTTGACGTCAAAATGTTCCAAAAATCCAAATATACGGAGCATTTCACATCCAAAAGTACCAAATATTGCTGAATAAATTTCTCTCCAGATTTCGGATCTTTACACCTGCAGCACGCTCTATCTACGCAAGATATCCATCTCGTAATCCGTCCACTTCTTGAATTAACCGTAGCCGAATGGAGCAAGCAGTCCCTTCCGTCGGTAAAGGGGCTTTTACCTAACATGAGCACATCGATAGAGAGCGTAGACGTTGCAAGAAATCGCATCAAGCTCTACCGCTAAAGGTCACGCGCAAATGTGTCAGCCAATAGAGCCAGCGTCCCCCTAAGGAAATAATCCTGCTAAGGGTGTATTATCGTCGGGTCCGTCCAAGCCAAGAGAGCTTCGTTCATATGGAAAGGACGAAGTGGAGTCAAGTGGACTCGAAGGGGGGTTCTATCCCGGGACTTCGACTCGATGCGACCGGTCACGCCGCTTGCATCCGAGAGTGAAATATTTTAATAAAGAAATCGCGTAGCGAAGCGGCATTCGGGAAAGGAAAGAAGACTGGATGGAATGGGGCAAAGAAGGAAGGAATTAAAAGGAGAATGGGAAGGGGAGGATGGAGGAAGAGATGGGGAGAAAGAATGGTATTAAGGCGAGGAAAGGGGTAGGATGGAAGTTGTGAATATTTCAACAGCGGGAATTCAGTCGAGCGAATCTAAGGTTGGAAGAAATGGTAGGAGGATTAAGTTGAATTTGAATTGATGAGAGGTGTATAAATAAATGAAGGAAGAATAGATAAAGTAGAAGGGAGTGAGACTTTCATGAATGTGATGCGGTCTTGTGTTTCCCAAGCTATTCGCGTCTAAATGGCAATAATCTATGGATCGAGAAATCTATCTGTGCACCATCACCTTCACAGTGACAAATTATGAGACGAGTTTCAAAGATTAATTTCAATATTAAATTATGAGACGAGTTTCAAAGATTAATTTCAATATTAACGGGGCTATTATATCTTCCCGCGCATTGAAATTGATCCATCCGTAGAACCTCGCCGAGCTACCTCGTACCCTAATGGAATTTATAGTTACTTAAGTTTCTCCTTAACTCTGATGCAATTTACTTCCCAGTTCAATGAAGTCTAAAATTACATGATGCATGTAACCCAGCATGCTTATGCCATTCATTATTCTTGTAAAAAATAACTGAATTGGTTTTAGGATTTACTGTCTTACTGATACTACACGTCCTTCGCTGAATATCTCTTTATTAAACTATAACTATGATGCAAGTATCACATTTATCTTTCTACATCCTTTACATCCTTATCTGAAGAAAATTTACCGAAAAATATAAAGAATAGAAGATTTAATGATTTATTGGGGGAATCGCTGAAATCAAGAAAGAGAATTTAAATATTAAACTTTGCGTAGTTACCTTACCAATACTATGGAATGTCAACCGATTGTTATTTATGATGACATGAGAGTATAAAATGAATTTTATAAAATGCAATAAATATCAATATTAATATATGTTGGATATCGTATGCAATCTAATTAAATATCAATTCAAGATAATTTAATAATATATTAATTTTGCGAATACATTAATTACCCGACTTACGCGAACTCGGAATTGCGCAATTCTATATTTTCCTCTCCCATTTCGTCCACCACACATGTCAATGGCTAGTTTGACAAATGCTCTTTGCTCCATTGTAAAGAGCTTACAAGATTTAGAATACGTAGGCTTAAACGAAAATCACGTTACAGTAACAAAGCAAGGAATAAATATAAAATACCTCACTACGAATAAATTCTGTGTGGTGATAAAAAACGCATTGTGTTGTCGGATGAGTTTGTTAGATTTTATGGAGCCATCGAAGTTGAGATATGTAACTTCATTTTCCGTAACATTTGTTTCTTAATCTTTTATTAAGACTCATAAAGATCTACAATTTTTATTAAATATTTATCTTCCGAGTTTTTGTTAGTACTAGGTCCTAATTAAACAAAATCCAATGTATTTAAATGAAATGTTGTAACTCTACTTAAGCGAATTCAACACACGTGATTTTTCGTAAGTCTCACCTGTCGCGTTACTTCGGAGTATCACTGTGTATGCATATAAATACATAAACGCAATTTCTTCATTCTTTCCATCAGCTTTGCTCTAAAGCATAGGTTGAAGGGAAATCACAATCCTTAGCTTGATGCGTACGTGTATGTACTAGGAGCCAAACCTATGACCGTACGGGGTATTTGGATTGTTTCTTTGTAGTCTGCCAACCAGTTTTCTATTAAGTCCCGATTTTATCGCCCCAAACCAGCCAAGCTGGACCCGCGTCTCGAATCTCCTCTGGGATTCAGTCCAGCGCAGATGTAATATCAGCGGAAAGAGCACAATAACGCAGATCGCATAGAGCAACACAGCGCGGTGAACAAAAGGTTCGTGGACACCGAGACGAAGGGGAGAAAAAAATCGAGCAAACGGCAAGAAGACAGAGGAGTAAAAAAGTCGTAAAAAGGGAAGGAATGGTGAAAAAACTGCGTGGGCGGGAAGTTAGGAAAAAAAGAGTGAAAAAAGCGGGAGGAAGCGGGAAAACACGTGAGTGAGAGAGAGAAGGAGATGAGAGCAAAGAAACAAGGTAGTGGGTGGAAGAATCGGACAGGGAGAACGTATCTTTTGTCTCTTTTTTTCGTCTAGAATTGTGTGCATATTATGCCCTTCGCCCATCTGTGCTCGCCCTTCCTTTTCCTTAAAAAGGGAACGTTTCTTCTCTCAGAATCTCTGCCTATCCCCGCCCCCGACTCACCCCCGCAGCACATACTAAACCACCTGGACCTGATTTTTTTTCGCTCGACCCACCGACCATCTCCGGATCATTTTTTTGAAACCGTCCTTTTTTCGGGTCCTCAGCGGGACTGACCGGCAAGGCTGTTTCCAAATGAAGGCAACGTATCGCCGACCGCCTTCTTTCTTAAGGATAACGTCGGATCTATATGTATATTCTTGGGCAGTGGACGCGGTGCGGGGGCTCACCACCAAAACGAATGGTAATGTTTGTTGAAATGCTATTTGGGGATTAACCCATGTTATATTTGCTACTAGAGACTGACCAAAACATGGGATGCCCATACATTATCCGGTTGGCAGCTCCTGAATTTTTTTCAGAAACACTTTTATACAGAATGAGAACACCATGCAACGTAGGAAATCGACGAATGTTGTCGGAGGGCTCTAAGATTAATAGCAATCAGCTCCGCTCCTCGATCATGAAAATACGTGTCTGTGGTTGTATTCAACGAGAGAATGTAAAACTAAAAAAAAACAGAAAACGGAATATTAATATTTAAAGATAACTCCTAAGTGGTTGTCATGCGCTCCAATCCCAAAGTCCCAGGTTCGAGTCCCGGCTAATCGGATTTTTTTGGTTAGGGAATGGTCGTTCGCCTATTGTCTTTGTTCTCCCTTCCCCTGTAATTTTCCATCGAATAGATGTTAATAAGGGTACCGGAAATTAAATAAATAACTTACCTGCTAAAAAATCAAATTTACTTTTTTCTAATTTTGAAGTATCAGCCTTCAATACGCAAGATGTTATTGGTAACAACATGAAATTTAAAACGCAACATTTAAATATTTCCGAATTAAGAGAGGATCCATCTCAAACTTTTTGTTTTATTAGCAAGCATTCATTCGATTTCGTGCAGTAAAAATTTAGATATATGAAGTATATTTCTCACAGGATCGCAAATTGACCTAGATCATTAATTGTACATACCATAATTTCATTAAACATTTCCTAAATTACTATGAACTATTTTAAGGGGAAAATTGTGATATTGTAGGTGAGATGATTCAAGTCTTTGACCAAACTCAAACCTCAAGGTCTTTAATTTTAGTCATTTCAACTTTAAATTTATTTTACAAAACTAATTTATTTACAACATTTTTGATGATTTTCGAATTTTGTGATATCAATTAACTTCACCATTAGTGACTACTTCCGTACTCCATTCCCAGCCTTGAATGTTTTTCCGTACTTTTCTTGTAAATACTACAAAACAAGCACCCATGATTTAGGATTGAATTTAGCCTAAATTGATGAAGAATCTCACTTTAGAGAGATTGAAATCCCCTGCAGCGCTTCCGCATCTTGCACGCATTTTATTGTGATTATATTGATTTGCACACATATACTTTGCTTTCTGATTACGAAAGAATCGTTGCAGCAATACCGATGCCATTTGATTCCATCGCTCGGTAAGGTATTCAGCACGAAGGTCAAACCCCCAATCTTTATCTACAAAAAGCCCTGGAGAGGGAATGAAGCTTATTAGGTAAGCGAGGCAGTCAGCTCGTGTTCTCTTCACTAAGCCGGAATACTGTAAGAAATCATTGCGTAAAACATCCGTGTATACGTAAGCGCAGTAAACATGATACAAAGACCATATGAAAAAATTTTTATGGAATTCGACAAAGACTAACCAAAATGGTTGCCATTGATGAGTATCGATCAAACCTCTGTAGGTTTCATATTATCACAGACATGAACAAGAATGATACAGAAGTAAGATGAAATAAACATTCTCCTCTATCCTTTACCAAGAGATAATTAAGGATATTCCATTCAACAAAATGTGGTTGCAGAAAATAGTTCCAACGATATAATCTTCTAAAGTACTAGTTCAAAGTTTGTATTTCCACAGCCAAATTCCTCAAAAAACGGCTCTGGTAAATCATTCACCAAACAAACAATAGATCATGATAATATTGACTGCCACATAAACATAAAATTCTCACAAGTAAAATATTGAATAAAATTTTTGTTGATAACAAATACTACTATCGCACATGTCATCTTCACGCTTTTGGCACTGAAACTAAATCTGCCATTAATACAATGCTTGTTCACAGCCAAACTGCCCGTTCAGTGAAGAGGAAAGCCCCTCGCGACTCAACAGGGAAGCGCCATTCGGGAAAGAGGATAGTTGCATAATTCAGATTGTGTCTTCAGGTGCGTTCTTTCAACGAAACGAGCGGTCTTAACTCGCACTCGAGGGAAACGATACAGGTGGCCCCTTGCACTATTTCGGCCGCCGTATTCCCCAGCAAATGAACAGTGAACGACGCAATGACGGTGCGAAAATCAGAACGCATCCAATCCCTGCTCATAACAACGCTCCTTCAACCCCTAGACTTGAAGATTGTCTTCCGGGTTCCTGGTAGAATAGGGGGGATGAGGGCAGTTAAGGGCTGCATAAAAAATCCTCACATAGTTTGGGGATCGTCTAGAGTAACCCGGAGGTCAACTGAGGTTATATGGTCGGGGTACACCTGAATTTCCGCCTTTCCCGGTTGGGGAAAAAAATTGGTCCTGCGGTTGAACCCTTAGTCGGAGATTTTCGGATCGAATTTGTGAATCGGGAAACGGGTATTTTTTCTCTCTGATAGAAATATGATTTAGGATATCCTCAAACTCTTTTAATGAAACCTAATTTGGAGTAATCACAGAATATTAAATCTAAAATGAAATTAATACACATCCTTTTTAACTACTTCAGTGCTGCCCCAAGTACTACCAGCACCGCGAGTGGCGAGATATTGACGTGTGAAATACGAGTATCTTTAAGAAATCTTACCCAATTGACATGTACTTTATCATGATCTTGCCGATTACGGTAAAGGGTGGCATTCTATAATCTTCTTCCCATGTAATAAGGATCCTAGTAGCTAAGTTATGTGTGAGCTAATGATTGCTGAAGTCTAAACTAGTTGAAACCTTGTTCAAAAATTTCAGAGTTACCTGAAAAATCCCTTTAATGAAAAAAATTAATCCTTTTAATGAAAAAATAATCATCCATTAAAGTGCAATTTTTTATAATTTATTACAGAGTCGTATCTCGTAGAAAGTCCTCGTAATAAGTCATTTGTTCTTAGATAGAATCAAATACTTCTGTCATTCAATTGTATGTTACATGCGCATCACACAACAACTGACTTGAAGAAAGTAACTTCATGCTTTCCTCAAAACTATTAGATATTATTTAAAACGGATAGACCTCCACACCATCAATCCAGATAGAAACAAAGCTTCAACATTTCAAATAGCTTCAAATAGAGTTTCAAAGCTTCAACATTTCAAAATGGAGCTTTAATATTTTTGTACTGGTTTCGGATGAGTAATAGCTTCCTCCAAATAAGGAAAACGTAAATGGAACTATGCAACTATGTTGTAAAACTATGTATGTAACTATGTTGTAAAATATTCTATAAGGTTAACTTCACGTCAAATGTATTTCTCGGTATGTAAACTAATACAAAGAATATTTCACTAAAGCGATATCCCAAGAAAGCAAATCACTGGTAGGAATTACCCAATCTGCTCTCTCCTCTCTTCAATCGCAGCACTTCCAGCTCTAATGCAATTTTTTTCTAAATTTCACAATATATTTCCTGTTATATTTTGATATAACCTTTTCTTCACGAAAGTAGCATTATTTCACAAGAAAAAGGGTATAGATAACCCTGAACGTAGAGGCGTGCACCTAAGAAAAATCCCAAGATAAAACGGGCATGAAACAAGTCTGACAGGACAAGGACACCTATAGCGTAGCATTATTTGCTCATTCTATATTGATTCCTGAAACTATCGATATTCAATGATTTTTCTTTCATGTTTCAGCACGAGGAAAATATCTTGCGTTTGGTAAACATGTTTACGAATCCTTTTCTTCGTGTTCATTTCATAACACTCTTGAAAAATAGTCATTAACCCCAATGAAGAGAATAAAGTGGAATTTTGAACCGGAATTTTCCACGCGAGAAGTATTTACAATCCTACAGGTTAAGTCATTTTAATATTACCGATGGGTTCGCGGATCAAAAAATCTAATTACTAAAGAGTTTCATTAAGTTTCTCAGTATTTAATCTTTCATTATATTTCACTGTATTGAGAGACTAGTGCCAAGGTTTTACCGACTGCAAAGAAGGGTATTAGCAAAAATCGTACAACAATAACTAGGCATAGGATAAGTTCGCAGTTTTATAATGAACAACTCAATTTAATTTTAACACATCTGAGCAACTTATATTGAAACCAAGCAACCGATTGAAAGGTTGGTTATTGGTCAAATAAGCAGCTCATTCTAAAGAATCGAATTTTGTAAGTTTTTATAAATATTATGGAAAATATGGATGATTTGATAAATAACCCATAGTTATATCCTTTCCAAGGGATATCGTTCATGTTTCTAAAATTTATAAAATGATGAATTCCGTGTTTTCCATGATAAAAATAATTTTTGTATAGACTTCAGAAGCTATTCCATGCGACATTAAGAAGCAATCGCTATGATTCATTTGAGAATACCTCTTACTTGTCCATTGAATAATACAAATACTTATACAACTATTTCGAATCATTTAAACATTTTCTTGTTTTAAGTTGCCACTCAGTGCAGGAAGGTCATCATTTTCTTCCAAATTCACACCTGCTGAATCCTTGATACATCGAGCCTTTGTTAAATACCATTTTAGTCTGCTATTGATGCCTGAGTACCAAATTTGATTGAAATCCATTCGACCAGCAGATAAGGTCAGACGCACGTCACGAAGATTTTAGTACATATTAGCAATAAATTTAGCCCTTAAAAATAGCTCCAATTTAATTTACCAAAAATGAATACCCCCAAAAGAGGAGGAAATCTAGCAGGTGTTTTTCTTCCTCGCACATATTGTAAACAGATTCTGCATTTTCTGATTGTTTATTGATATAAACGATGACTACTTCTGCCAATAACAGACATCTTTATGACTTCTTCGGTCGTTATTCTTGAAAGTAAAATTACACCGCCATTATATGGATTTAGCAGAGGTATGTAAATGAATGGCGCGATTTTTTCGTTTCCACGAAAATTTCGAAACGATCCCTTCGCTGGGAAGGAAAATATTTTCTATCAAGCGGCACGCAAAGTCTCTTGTGAAAATAAATCCACTCTCCCCTAAAAAAAATAAAAAACGTCCGATATTTTTCCTTTTAGCAACCTACCTTTCACCAGAGCATAATCGCGACCTATTTTACACTTTCGCACTATTGAAAAAAGAAATACGAACAGCTTGTTCACGGCAGGGATGTATAGTTTAACCACGTAATTACAGCGAACTCGAATGTTTTGATTCTGAGAAGAGACGCTTCCGTTTTAAGGCAAAGTAAGATAAAGATTACCCTCTGATTTAGTTGATAATTCAGTTTTTCTGACAGAGGTGCTGGAGATAACTCGCAACCCTTTGCATTATCAAATTATACAGAAGGAAATAGCCAAAGGCAATCTGGAGTTTCGTATTCTTTTTTCTCCGCGGCTCTATATTTTAACCTCAAACTTGGGAGACTCTAAACATAAATATATAAATATAACATATAGTTATGTATTATACATAAAATATATATTATTTTTGTGTACATATTTGAGTAGAGTTAGTTTACTTTAGCATTTTTACACACACTACATAAATTCAAATTTAATAGAAGGGAAGCCCTTGGTAAAAAAAGAGTAGCCTTCTTGCAAAAACTCCCTAAATTCATCGTTGCAAACTACCATTAAACAGTGAAATAACTTGCATATTTAACTGCATCTCTTGCGTAATATTGGAGACATTTGTCACCGCTGAAAATTATTTTGGACTACGATGCCTTTACAGCGAAACATCAATAAAGAAACTCTCACCTAAAGACATTTCTGACATTCAACATTTTAGAAAGAGATACTGCGTAGCGTTATTTAAAGCCCTACATACATTACGCTCACATTTTCTTTCATTCACCAATTTAAAACGAACGGTGTGACTTCTAAACATAACCCTAATAATTACTTCTAAAGCTTGACGTTACTGCATCCGTCCGATGAATAATTGTTCGAACTCCTTCAACTCTGACTTTTCCACTTCCGTAATTCGCTGGATTAAGCTCACTACCTTTCAATTTAGCAGTGGATATTTTGATTTTTTCGTGATAAACGAAGTTTCAATGCGATTCGATGCGATTGCACAATAAATAATGGATTATTGAATAACCTATGTTAATATAATACGGAGAAAAGAGAAGATTTTCTAATTTAACTCGTAGACTTAGAGCCTAGAAAAGAAAATGCCAGTTTTAAAATTCGTTATCTTTATTAATCAGTATTTTTTTAAATATTGTAAGAATCGACCGTTATTAAATATTTCTTTCTTATCAAATAATGGACCTATGCAGCTATGTTGTAAAACTATGTATGCAACTATGTTGTAAAATATTCTGTAAGGTTAACTTCACGTCAAATGTATTTCTCGGTATGTAAACTAATACAAAGAATATTTCACTAAAGCGATATCCCAAGAAAGCAAATCACTGGTAGGAATTACCCAATCTGCTCTCTCCTCTCTTCAATCGCAGCACTTCCAGCTCTAATGCAATTTTTTTCTAAATTTCACAATATATTTCCTGTTATATTTTGATATAACCTTTTCTTCACGAAAGTAGCATTATTTCACAAGAAAAAGGGTATAGATAACCCTGAACGTAGAGGCGTGCACCTAAGAAAAATCCCAAGGTAAAACGGGCATGAAACAAGTCTGACANTTTATGGATGTCGGGACAATAACATGAAACGTTCATTGCAACAGCTTGAGGTCGGTAATTGACAATCGTGGCAACCATCTAGCGGAAAGCTTTCTTAAACCCAAAACGGTGTGATATGCAGTGGACAGGGGTTGTAAAAAATTAATTGGAGCATTCACAATCAATTATTATTTTGTCAATCAATTAATTTTAATTGGTACATTAACCAGCCGACAATTGCAATTAATTGTAATTAATTGTCAATTATTTTTTTAAATGTATAACATGGTATTAGCTTTGATTTCAGGGGCACATGTGACTGAAAATAAAAAGCCTTGCAACATAAAAATCCTTTATTAACAAAAAGGTGAATTTTTACACTCAGTGCTCATTACATATTTCTGCAACTGCTGCTTCGTCCCANCATATATATTCTTTTAAAAACTTTTTCTGTGCCTGAAGATGCAAGCATACTTGTGAAACATCTGGAGATTTGGGGAGAAGGTATGGGAAAAATTCAGCAAAAATATTCGAAGACTTTTGGCTCTTTTAAAAACTTTTTCTGTCAAAGCCCGCGATAACTGGACAAACCGGAGCGAATTGGACTTGTGCAAGCGATTAATTCGAATTCCATTAGCTGTTTCAAGTATTTAAAGCTCGGTTTAAGAAGAATTTATATCGATAACAGACATCGATAAATGACCCCCGTTTAATTCCCGCTCCTTCAGACAATCATCTCTCTTGCTTATGGATTGAAAAGGCAATAAGTACTCCGAATTTCACGGGAATGAAATGTCTTTTCAAATTGGTATTATGCCTCTGCATCAGGTGGCGGCCAGCGCTGGCCACCAAAAGACGTTGCGTCTCAACCGGAGGAGGATGCCGATGGTCGTAAGAGGAGAGGTGCGAGGGAGGGGCGCACAAAAAAAGAGAAGCGGATAAGAAAAAAAACTCGAGCGAAGCCTTCGGCGTTTTTTAAGGTTGGCGGGTCTAGGAGCGGGTATTCTTTTTTTACCCCCTTTCCTCTTCCATCCGCTCAAGGGGTGGCGATCTGGATGGGCTAAAGCTATGCGATGGAGGCTGAGGCAGAAGATGGTTGGTGAGCCAAGGAGGATATCCTTTTTAGGAGGTCCAACTCATCCCACGTGCCTCCGTCCCACCCCTCCTACAAGTACCTCCCTCACCTCAACGCCAGGCGACGCTTCTTGCCCTCTTCACTTACAGCAGTCCAGGGAGACGATTCCTCCGCTCTTAAAACAATTGTGGGACGGCACATGGCAGGATTCAGACGGTAAGAAGGTGAGACAACCCCCTCGAGGGGCACCAATTTATTGGGGGGGAATACCTGAATATTGGAAAATTGAATGAATGCCTCGAGCTAAAGAAATCAACAATCCTCAGCCTAGAATTGCATATAACTATGATGAGCTTTTATGATTACCGAAGAGTTTGATTTATCAATCGAAAACTCTGCTCTCGAATTTAATGTTATAAACGAGAGGTGATTGTTGCTAATTATCTTGCATCCCTAACAACAATCGATACTGATATTTACTGTTAAATTACAACAATCGATACTGATATTTACTGTTAAATTACAACAATCGATACTGATATTTACTGTTAAATTGACGATAGAGAGACACAGAATCGAATTCAATTAAAACTGCGGCAATTGTCGAAGAGTGGCCACATAGATACTCGAAACTGGTATTAAGAATGTCTTGAATAACTAACATTCTCGTTGAAACTTGTGTGCATATGTGTAGACGAAAAGGAAGTATGAACAATAACTCTACGGTCCTAGTAGAATTATCTTTACTCCGGGCTTCAAACCGTAATTATTTTCGTTCCGTTTTTGCCGTGGTTAAAGGAAATTCCGGTTCCGCTACGGCTGCAACCGTCGAACCGGTCAGAACCTTTTTTTATTTTCGCTCCGAAGCAATAATGCCTGAGCAATGTTTATATTATACGTGACCCTTATTGGAAATTCTTTTGCATTAGTTTAAAAGGACAGCTATTGATAAGTCAAGTCAAGACATGTCAAAGAATAAGTTCAATTAGGAGAGTTTTTAAAAATAATCAGTGAGCTGCAAGTCACCCCTGTCTAGAATTTTTCAATAATATTTCTGTTACACTGATGAGAATTCGAAACGATTTTCGAAGCGGAAAAGCTAATTGTTTCGGGTTTCTATTCAGATTCAAGAAATTTGATTTTTCAGTTCGGTTTCAGGTTTTAATCCGCCATAAATAACGTTATTTTTGGTTTCAGTACCATTCCAGTTCCGGGTCGATACCTTGTCTTTATCCCCCAATAATTATCGTCAATTTAAGCAGCATATTCCAAATCAACCGGTCCTCGTGGAACAATGTCAGGTAAGCCAACAGCTGAAAGGTCCATAATTCATTGGTAAAATATTGTATCAATACGGCTCAAATTTGATAAAATTATTTCGAACCATCTTTATTAACCATCTTTTTAGCTATAAAATAATTCCTATTTTACAAATAGTGGGCAGTAACATTTTTCATGTGAAAAAAGCATATGAGCAAAGGCCTATACCCTTCAACGAGAGAAATATAAAATAATATGTATCCTCTAAGTCGAACTCGGGACTTAAAAAGGAATAAAATGTAGTCAATGTTCTGCTGCATGACATAATTCAGTGATTTTTAAAAACTGTGCAAATGATGATTCTCCAGTTTTAAGCTGAGCCTTCTCTGAAAACTCCTAAAAGTAGGAAAAATATGAGGATGTTTGACATAGCAAGGAAAATATTACTGCCTCATTATAACACCTGGCAGACCTTTGTCCAAGTAAGAAGTGACATTTTAATGTTAGATAAAATAATCAGTTTCGAATTAGTACATGGAAACTAACAAATGGAAATAAAGTATGGAACAACAACAAATGAAAATAGCTCACTTAAGCAAGCAGCTATTAAAACGATCTTTATATGAATATTGATATGGATAATAATTATCTATTATTATTACAATTATTGTATAGTTAACTTTAGATATGAAATGCGACCGTAAAAAAATATAACATCGATAAATAGCTTATGAATAATACGAATCTCTACTAACGAGAATTTATTTAATTGTACCAACACCTAGGCAGCGTGGCATCTACCGCACAAATTGGTTCTGATAATGATTTAATTTGAATTGTAAGAGGAAAACAGTAACTATATGATCTTCCATTAACTCTGATTATATTGATTATTAGCAAATATTTGTAAGAAAAATCCCCGAATTGCACTTTTATTGGAATTTGACGGCTGTCAGCACGATATCTAAATACTTCAATGCTATAGCGAATTGTAATAATAGATAGTATATACGGAGTTAGCTACTTGGCTAAAGAAAAACTGAGGCTAGAGAAAACATATTTTATAATAAATTTTCATTCTTTATTTCTATATTTCATAAAATATGACAGTGACTTAAATTTCACGAAGGCGTATCGCGAATGTCATCAGTAAATGATATCAATAATTCCTCGGCAATCGTATCTTATAATGAGACGTACAAGTTTTCGGGGCAAACAATTAAAATTACTCATAAACAAGAGTAGCCCTTGCAATCCTCCGATCTCCAAAATAACAACTCTCAAATTCGGTTGACTGAGATGGGATACTTTAAAAACAATAAATAAAAATTTTCATTTCATCTATATTAAATATTATAAAGAAATTCACCAAAGAAAACTTGAAATGAGCATCGTATTGAGTAAAAAAAAGTTCTGGGAAGCAATAGCTTCAACCTCTATTTATGATCGAATTGACGCACTAATTTTTTGAGATATGAGATATATACAGGAATGAAACATCATATTTTTAGTAAAATTTGGTATTTTGTCAGGTATTTATGAGAAATAATACTAAGTCTAAGTCATTCTTTCGAATACAAGCAATGTTTTTAAGATGTTTAGGGAGGGCTATTGCGATTAAAGTCAGAGCAAGGCTGTATAAGGCTGCGGCTGAGTTTCAATGGTTTCTTGAATGAAAATCCAAATATTCAGCACCTTGTGTAAGCGGGTTTGAACCGTATTAGTGAATATGTGAATTAATCGCTGCCCTTTTTCTACTCCTAAACCGAGGATTAAACCCTAAACAGAGATTGCAAATTTTCCTACGCAACAGTTCTAGGAGCAGAGACATCTAACGCCGTGAGCTTGAACGACTGGCAGGTATCTCCGTTGCCCATTAAAAGGCGCGAAGCTTAATATTCCCACAGAAGCTTCATGCTCTGGTCATGATTAAACATTAGGGACTATTAAATCGTAATGTCGTAAACGACAGTTATGACAAAATTTCCATGTGGCTGAATTATCACTAATTAAATTTTATGTAACTAAATAGGTATCAAAAAGAGGGAATAATCCGACTGCAAACCGGACTTTTGTTGTAACTTGCTTGAATTCAAAATAGACTTCCTAATTAAGGCTACACCAAATTACAATCAATTCGGAACGAGTGACTCGACTCTACGGCTTAGAAGAATTCGGAATCAGTGATTCGGCAGATACTACTTTCCCCTAGATGAATTAGTCAAATTAAATAACACAACTTCGTGTTACGATGATTGTCCGTTTGGAAAAATATCCTATGGAAATTTTTCATTTTAAAGTTCGAATACAGACTTCACAGCCTTTAAAGTTGGTACAACATGAGTGACGCGAGACCTGAAGTAGGAATGCAATCTACTCTCTTTAGGAAAATATCTCATTGAACAACGGAAAGGTAATAGTCATTTGTACATGTTAATTCAATCTTGATACATCCGCCTTAAAATATGTACACCCGAAGTCCGTTAAATATGTTAATCACATTTTTCTTTCTTCCTTTTTTCATGGCTCTTAGATCTTGCTCTTGCACCTTCTGAGCAAGACATTTCGTCACTTTAGGAAACAAAAATTGAGTGTTTCGACTAATTTTTAAACGAAAACCGCACGAATTGAAAATAATATTAATGCCCTTGATTGCTACCTAACGAAACAGACAACCCGGAAGGGAGGAGGACCCAGGGGCTTGAATTAACAACAAAACATAAACTACGTCAAGGTGAACTTGAAGACATCAGCGATAGATTATAATTGCAATCTCCATTATTCTCTTAAAAGAATTTTAAGACATTGATGTTAAATGAAAAATTAACACAGCCTTGAAGCGCAAAATGCAGGTTCTCAGAAGTCTGAAACAGAGAAAATATTCATTACTGGTAATTATTCATCATTAACATATTCATTTATTTTCTCTGTCACTCTGCGTCAAAGTTTGTTAGCACATCCTACGCTTTAGAGATAAAAATTTAACCAGAACCTCATATAAATGGTTCTACCGCTTTAGGAATTGATCAGTTATATATCGGAAGATTTTTATCCATAGTTCGACATGAGAACTGATGAGGACATAACTGCTTGGTATGTATAGTTAAATATTCGTAGTATATTAAATCCCTAACCGAACAATATGTCTACGCCGAATGCTGCATCATAAGTAATTAGGAAATATTGACCACCAATTCATATACAAATGGTAGAACCAGCACATACCTAATAAATGAAAATAACGAAAGCTAGAAAAATAAAAATCAAGAAAATAGTAGAGAGAAAGTAGAAGTTGTAATAATAAATACTCAAGAGAATTTAAAGGCCTTAAACAACATAAATTTTCCTGCATTATTTATTGTTGACTAAGGTCTATTCATTTCTTTTTTAAATATACTCATATATTTAAAAAATTAGCCCATCCTCCCTCCGTTTCAGATAAAATTTTGTAATTCCTCCATATACTTAGGAAAATATTGCCAATTTTGCCATCAGTTGTTAAACAAATCAATCGATTTTCAGTTAAGCCATAAAATCTAGAATTTCAAAGACAAAAAATGAAGCTTTCTTTTAAGATGGGAACCAAATATAGTCAACGAAGCATTGAAATGTTTGTATATTCAGAGTACTAAAAAATTATGAATAAGAACATTGCAATTATTCAAGAGAATGCATGGAAAATTTCTGCATAGATTTCTTGGTTTAGACGTTTTGATTCCTTATTACCTCCGAGGAATTCATGAGACAATACGAGTACTCGTATTCCTAGACTGCTACGTATCTCATACGTTATACTTTATAGATAACACACGCACAAAGAATTGACGGTGTTCCAATCTTGTCTACCCTGCTCAGTGTAAATAAGATTGGAATACTTTTGCAGCGATCACTATTTCGAAAAAAGGCGTTAATCGGATTCTCCGAGGGCAATAAAACCCCGTTTGCTCCGCCGAGTTCGTATTCGAACCCAGGATGGGCAGATGTACTCCTTTACCTACGTCTCGGACCTTCGAGAGAGATCCCTGCCGGTAATAACTCTGGTGAATCGTAAGAAAAGAATGTAGGGGCATCTTTTCTTCGTTCCCTTCTCTATTTCTTCTTTTGTCTTTCCGCCGGTCTCTTTCAATGAAGTGGTTACTGGAGAAACGAGATTACAAGTTACCTTGCTCCCCTCTCCTTATAAAACCTCTTCATTCCTTGCCCCTTATCCCCATCCCTCTATCCTTCTCCCACCCCTTTTTCCCTTTTGCCCTTCCCTCC
>KZ308166.1:1515174-1533102 GCA_000376725.2 Ladona fulva
TATCTAAATAAGCAGAAACTGCTAAATTAAATCTATGAGAGGCACATCCTATCAATGGTATCCCACACAAATTTGCTATAGATTTGTTGATTTCAGCATTATCACCAGTAATAGCGGCAACGTTTTCCAAATTCTTGTTGAACAACCTTAATACATATTCAATAAATTCGACATGATCAGAAGCAGTGAAGGATGTTTCATTCACCAATGGCGAAAATGCCAATAAAACAGTACGGTAGCCATTTTCATTCTTATACAGATGTGATGCAAAAAGTCCAATAAAATGCGTTGAACCCTTACTCCACCCATCAATTGCTAACGAAAAATTATCGGGAAGTTCATCCGATATTTTCTTTTCTACTACCTGAGTAAGTTTTTCCATGTACTTCTTTAATGTCACGTTTGTCATACTTCCCAATTTTGTATACTTCCGTGTTAGTGAATCATCAGTAAAAGAAAATGGTTTTAGACCAACACATACCCACTCGATCCAACCATAAACATTTAATGCTGAACGACTGACTAAACTGCCTGCAGAAGGAATCGATGTGAGGAAACTTGACAAAGATTGTTGTCCACTTTCTTGGATGATAGCATACTCTGGGTGCTGGCTCTTTACATGATTCAGCAGATTGGTCCACCCAGTTCCTTTTTTCTGGGTCAGTTTCTTTCCACGCTTGCACTTCCACAGGTTATCGAAGCCTGTTTGGTCAAAATATTATTTTACTATTTCTTCGTTTTTTGATGGCATGGGTAATTAATAAAGAAAATTTGAAAGATTTTTTGCAATGCACAGAAAACACACAGGACACTTATTTAACGTAACACCACAGAGTCACGACGATGAATACATCAGAAACTCAAAGCGAGTACAGACGAGGGTCGACTACTTAGACTAAAGACTCGAGATGACACGTCTCGAAACAAAATTGAAGGTCTGCGGTGGAAACGGAGGCACATATGCCAAGTTCTGCCACAATTCCCTCAAACAGGATTTCACGCGAAAATCGACCTTATGACAAAAATATAAATGCCTATAATTTTAAACCGCCTCAACCAAATAACGATTTTTTTATATTCTCTTGTTTGTTAATTTTGTGGCCTATCATAGTAGTATAAGTTTTCAATAAAAACAAAAATTATTTTTTCAGCATTGTGGGTACACTCTCTTGTTGAGCTNACAGAGATTGCAAATTTTCCTACGCAACAGTTCTAGGAGCAGAGACATCTAACGCCGTGAGCTTGAACGACTGGCAGGTATCTCCGTTGCCCATTAAAAGGCGCGAAGCTTAATATTCCCACAGAAGCTTCATGCTCTGGTCATGATTAAACATTAGGGACTATTAAATCGTAATGTCGTAAACGACAGTTATGACAAAATTTCCATGTGGCTGAATTATCACTAATTAAATTTTATGTAACTAAATAGGTATCAAAAAGAGGGAATAATCCGACTGCAAACCGGACTTTTGTTGTAACTTGCTTGAATTCAAAATAGACTTCCTAATTAAGGCTACACCAAATTACAATCAATTCGGAACGAGTGACTCGACTCTACGGCTTAGAAGACTTTCATAACGATAAAGAAATAACAATTTATACAGGCCCAAGGAAAATGGCGTTCTTAAGGGTTCAACTTAAGAATAGCCAGAAGCAATTTTATAGCGAAATTGACATCTCCAGCGTAACTAAAAACTGAAACGATAGCTCCTATGTTAAAGGCCTCAAGAACCTTTATCCTTAAGAGGTAAACTTTCAATCATGTCAACTAAGCCACACGTGATAGATAATGAAAACATACTTATCCAAAAATCGAGTTACTTGAAGTCCTTTGGTGGTACATCTTTGATAGAATAGATTTATATCAACTCAATATTGTCACACAGTTTGTGGTGAGTTAGATCAGAAATCTATCCTAAGAATAACTGCCCAGTGATTCGGCAGATACTACTTTCCCCTAGATGAATTAGTCAAATTAAATAACACAACTTCGTGTTACGATGATTGTCCGTTTGGAAAAATATCCTATGGAAATTTTTCATTTTAAAGTTCGAATACAGACTTCACAGCCTTTAAAGTTGGTACAACATGAGTGACGCGAGACCTGAAGTAGGAATGCAATCTACTCTCTTTAGGAAAATATCTCATTGAACAACGGAAAGGTAATAGTCATTTGTACATGTTAATTCAATCTTGATACATCCGCCTTAAAATATGTACACCCGAAGTCCGTTAAATATGTTAATCACATTTTTCTTTCTTCCTTTTTTCATGGCTCTTAGATCTTGCTCTTGCACCTTCTGAGCAAGACATTTCGTCACTTTAGGAAACAAAAATTGAGTGTTTCGACTAATTTTTAAACGAAAACCGCACGAATTGAAAATAATATTAATGCCCTTGATTGCTACCTAACGAAACAGACAACCCGGAAGGGAGGAGGACCCAGGGGCTTGAATTAACAACAAAACATAAACTACGTCAAGGTGAACTTGAAGACATCAGCGATAGATTATAATTGCAATCTCCATTATTCTCTTAAAAGAATTTTAAGACATTGATGTTAAATGAAAAATTAACACAGCCTTGAAGCGCAAAATGCAGGTTCTCAGAAGTCTGAAACAGAGAAAATATTCATTACTGGTAATTATTCATCATTAACATATTCATTTATTTTCTCTGTCACTCTGCGTCAAAGTTTGTTAGCACATCCTACGCTTTAGAGATAAAAATTTAACCAGAACCTCATATAAATGGTTCTACCGCTTTAGGAATTGATCAGTTATATATCGGAAGATTTTTATCCATAGTTCGACATGAGAACTGATGAGGACATAACTGCTTGGTATGTATAGTTAAATATTCGTAGTATATTAAATCCCTAACCGAACAATATGTCTACGCCGAATGCTGCATCATAAGTAATTAGGAAATATTGACCACCAATTCATATACAAATGGTAGAACCAGCACATACCTAATAAATGAAAATAACGAAAGCTAGAAAAATAAAAATCAAGAAAATAGTAGAGAGAAAGTAGAAGTTGTAATAATAAATACTCAAGAGAATTTAAAGGCCTTAAACAACATAAATTTTCCTGCATTATTTATTGTTGACTAAGGTCTATTCATTTCTTTTTTAAATATACTCATATATTTAAAAAATTAGCCCATCCTCCCTCCGTTTCAGATAAAATTTTGTAATTCCTCCATATACTTAGGAAAATATTGCCAATTTTGCCATCAGTTGTTAAACAAATCAATCGATTTTCAGTTAAGCCATAAAATCTAGAATTTCAAAGACAAAAAATGAAGCTTTCTTTTAAGATGGGAACCAAATATAGTCAACGAAGCATTGAAATGTTTGTATATTCAGAGTACTAAAAAATTATGAATAAGAACATTGCAATTATTCAAGAGAATGCATGGAAAATTTCTGCATAGATTTCTTGGTTTAGACGTTTTGATTCCTTATTACCTCCGAGGAATTCATGAGACAATACGAGTACTCGTATTCCTAGACTGCTACGTATCTCATACGTTATACTTTATAGATAACACACGCACAAAGAATTGACGGTGTTCCAATCTTGTCTACCCTGCTCAGTGTAAATAAGATTGGAATACTTTTGCAGCGATCACTATTTCGAAAAAAGGCGTTAATCGGATTCTCCGAGGGCAATAAAACCCCGTTTGCTCCGCCGAGTTCGTATTCGAACCCAGGATGGGCAGATGTACTCCTTTACCTACGTCTCGGACCTTCGAGAGAGATCCCTGCCGGTAATAACTCTGGTGAATCGTAAGAAAAGAATGTAGGGGCATCTTTTCTTCGTTCCCTTCTCTATTTCTTCTTTTGTCTTTCCGCCGGTCTCTTTCAATGAAGTGGTTACTGGAGAAACGAGATTACAAGTTACCTTGCTCCCCTCTCCTTATAAAACCTCTTCATTCCTTGCCCCTTATCCCCATCCCTCTATCCTTCTCCCACCCCTTTTTCCCTTTTGCCCTTCCCTCCCCATCTTCTCACCCCTTTCGGCCGGTCATCGACTCTTTGGCCCACATTTACCAGAGGCCACTTCGCGGTTGTCGTCCACTTCTTCGAGACCGGTGCTGCGCCCTTAAGGTTGTTGCAGGAAATGACTTCGACGGGTGGAATACGTGCGTTCATGAAACCATTTGTTGGGTCACGAGAAGTCAAGTAGAAATGAAAGAAACGGAGGGCGACCTTGAGTAAGCACGGATTTTTTAGACTAAACTGACCAAATGATGTGGAAAATAGGGATGAAAATGAAGCCGTAATATTTCCTCACGAATTTCTTCGGATGGATCCGATGTTGAAAAAGGTCCAGATAAAAATGAATGAAACACCACTGCAGTTGAGACAAATAAATTTCTAAATAAACGACTGCTAATGGTTGAAGTGCGACAGGATTCTTACTTTCATAAATCAAAATTAGAATCATAAAGTGAATAGCGCAACTTCCAGTTTTAGATGTGTAAAATAAAGGATACGGTAAAAATACACCAAACTAATACATTTGCATGAAATTAAGATCTTTTTGCCTACTCTTGACTGGTTTTTGCGTTAAATTAAATTAATAAATGCCGTGAATAATGGAATGAATCCACCGAAACGTTGGTCTTGTAAAGAAATAAAAAAACTGCGGTGGAAGTGTCAATCTAAGTTCCGAGTTTAATTATACTGAACATTGTTCATGAAGGCTATGATAACCCAATCTGGTGAAACCTTGCGTCAGTTCAATTAAATTCTCCCATTAGTTAATAACACTAATAGCTCGAAGCTACTGAATACCAAGCTACGGATAGCCAAATGGGCAAAGCGTTCGTCTTCAGTGAAAGCGTTCCCGGGTTCGATTCCCGGTGGGGACCTACGTGCGAAATGACCTTAACTGTCGAACCACTTTTAACGATACTACTACTTTTGGATAGTGAATAATGCAATACAAATAATAATAATGAAAACAACCGTTACTGAGAAAATATAATACCTAAGTAATCTCAAAATTCGATTTCATAAACCATTACATCATTGATTAAGCTGGAGATAATAGCATCAGTGGAATAGGATCGTAAATATTCCTGACAACAATATTGTTTCTAAATTTTTCCTGTTCTTACATGTTGAAGCGACTTGAAACAGGAACCATATATTACTTACGTAATACCTTTGTGAGTAAAAATCCATCATTTAAAAACCATTCGTCTGAATACTTTATCATGTAATAAACCAACGTAGGCGGTGACTTTCTAAGCAAAAGACACTTCCTGTATGTTTAGGGAACGCTCTTCGCCTACAAGTTTGTCATTAAATTGGAATTTCCGTCCGGTGCCAGACGCGCATCTACAAACTGGTTGAACCTAGTTGGAAACTGGCATGAGACGCTGTCGACAAGGCACGCAGAGCTAAAGTTTACACTGAGTCGTGCGAAAGTTATTTGGCACCAGGTCGTTGTCACGTTTCCGTATTGCGATATATTCTCATCTACCATATTATCAAATTGTATTATTTGGGCCCGGTTGAAAAATGTTCCCTTATCCGCTTCCTCTGTCCATGAGATAAGTCACTGCTCACAAATAAAGCATGGTATTTAGTGGAATAAAATTGTCCAAAGATGAATTATATGCCTTATGAAAAATAAGGAATAATCCTTATTAGAATGGGGCCCCTTAAAAACTGGGACCCGAATGATCATCCCTGCATACGCTAATGTATTTCCTGAATTCCGAAAAATTACACTTGCAACTTGCATATTACTTCTGATTAAACGGAAAGAACCATTTCAGAGGTAGCTGGTAATTCTTTGCTCTTAACTGCTGTTACACAGTAATATACTAATTCGACTTGATGAACAAATATATAGAATTTGGGATTTAATGACAATGAGATGAAAACTATTCATAGTCCTATTTTCCTTTTCTATAAAACATTCTAGTCTGATTTTATAATATACCGGGCCACAGAGCTGGAACCGAACCGAAAACCGGAATAAAAATTACCTGGAATTGAGTAAATAACGAACTCAAAGAGAAAATTTTCTTGAACCCGAAACCGTCTTTTGTCCTGTTCCAATATTGGTTCGGTCTTTTATTACGTGTAACAGTACTTACATACACTTATCGTGTAACGGTGACTTCCAACTCACAAATTAATCATTATATTTTTACAAATGATCTCACCTTTTTATTATTTCTTTACTGTCAAAAAATGTATCCTAAAAATGTATTAAAAGTAATGTAGGTAATTCAACATTACACGTGAAATCTTTAAGAAGGATTACGAGGACTGTATGATAAGTACCCGTGTATAGCGACTGATGGCACCACTGACACAAAACGTGTATACCATAATTTAACGCCATCTTTAGATATATGACTGTCAAAATCTCAGACAGATTAATCGGGTTGTTTTGTTTTGATAGCTGTTGAAAGTCAAGTTCGTGTTTGCTTGCCACCATGGAGAAAGAGCAATATCGATCAGGGATTCCATTTCTTTTTTTGGATGGGAAGACGTGTGAGGAAATCAAGGTGAAGTTGCATGCTGTTTATAAGGACCATGCACCTTCGGTGACTACTATCAGATATTGGTTTAATGAATTCAAGCATGGCCGAACATCCATTTTTGACGAAGAGCGCCCAGGCCATCCGATTGAGGTGACTACGGAGGATATGGTTCACAAAGTCCATGATATTGTGCTAGCAGATTGCCGTCTGAAGATCAGAGATATTGCTGACATTGTAAATATCTCAATTGAATGCATACAAAGTATCCTACACGAACAGTTGGGCATGAGAAAGCTATCGGCGAGATGGGTGGCACGTTTGCTCGCAGTGGAACAAAAACGGACCCGCATGACAACTTCGGAGCACTGTTTGGACATATTTAAGCGCAATCCGAAAGAGTTTCTACGGCGTTTCGTGCAGGGGTTGTAAAAAATTAATTGGAGCATTCACCATCAATTATTATTTTGTCAATCAATTAATTTTAATTGGTACATTAACCAGCCGACAATTGCAATTAATTGTCAATTATTTTTTTTAAATATATAACATGGTATTAGCTTTGATTTCAGGGGCACATGTGACTGAAAATAAAAAGCCTTGCAACATAAAAATCCTTTATTAACAAAAAGGTGAATTTTTACACTCAGTGCTCATTACATATTTCTGCAACTGCTGCTTCGTCCCAGAAAGAACGATTCACTTTAAGAAACAGCTGCATTTCCAAATTCATTGGCAAAAGGTGTTGCCGAAAGTCATTAAAAGCATAACCTGCTGTGCTGAAGAAGCGTTCTAGGATATTTGAGGAAGGCAACAAAAATCTACAATCTCTGTGTTGCTGAACTGACATTTTGCTTATTTTACGCTTCTTCAAACAGACTGATGCAAATTCATAATTTTCTCGTATTTGTGGCTGTTGTAAAATTTCGTCCTCAATCACTAATTTTTTACTTTTGTAAAGAAGTCACTTCATCAGGATTTAACTCTGTTTCTGTCCCCTTTAAAATTTTTACAACTCCATTTTCAAAATGTGGGCTATGAACAATGGCTGCTGATAGATACTTTTGAAATTCATCATGAGGATACAATGCAAGAATTTCATCAAAAAGAACTCTAACGTCTCACAAATCTAGTTCTTCTCTCTGTAACGCATCTGTTACTGTATATAACTTCTTAAGATTGTCTTCCAGAGTCTGTAGATTGTTATTTTCGCGTGGAGTCAACAGATAATCAACAATTTTAGGGTCATCTTGGAAAGATTCTAAAAAAGACGTGAGCTCAATGTATCTTTCAATCATATCATAGGTAATGTACCATCGTGTTTTATTTCTTTGGATAGGTTGTAATGGTGTTTGTGTCCGAAGTCTACCAGCCAGTTTCAACGACTTTAGTTTGCCCATCAGTACATTAATTTTATCAAGCAAAATTTCCTTCATATCTAAATAAGCAGAAACTGCTAAATTAAATCTATGAGAGGCACATCCTATCAATGGTATCCCACACAAATTTGCTATAGATTTGTTTACTTCAGCATTATCACCAGTAATAGCGACAACGTTTTCCAAATTCATGTTGAACAAACTTACATATATTACATATTCAATAAATTCGACATGATCAGAAGCAGTGAAGGATGTTTCATTCACCAATGGTGAAAATGCCAATAAAACAATACGGTAGCCATTTTCATTCTTATACAAATATGATGCAAAAAAGTCCAATAAAATGCGTTGAACCCTTACTCCACCCATCAATTGCTAACGAAAAATTATCGGGAAGTTCATCCGATATTTTCTCTTCTACTACCTGAGTAAGTTTTTCCATGTACTTCTTTAATGTCACGTTTGTCATACTTCCCAATTTTGTATACTTCCGTGTTAGTGAATCTTCAGTAAAAGAAAATGGTTTTAGACCAACACATACCCACTCGATCCAACCATAAACATTTAATGCTGAACGACTGACTAAACTGCCTGCAGAAGGAATCGATGTGAGGAAACTTGACAAAGATTGTTGTCCACTTTCTTGGATGATAGCATACTCTGGGTGCTGGCTCTTTACATGATTCAGCAGATTGGTCCACCCAGTTCCTTTTTTCTGGGTCAGTTTCTTTCCACACTTGCACTTCTATAGGTTTTCGGAGCCTGTTTGGTCAAAATATTTTTTTACTGTGCATTTGGCAATGCACAGAAAACACAGAGGACACTTATTTAACGTAACACCACAGAGTCACGACGATGAATACATCAGAAACTCAAAGCGAGTATAGACGAGGGGCGACTAGTAAAGACTCGAGATGACACGTCTCGAAACAAAATTGAAACAAATTAAAGGTCTGCGCCTGCTTGTGGAAACGGAGGCACATATGCCAAGTTGTGCCACAATTCCCTCAAGCAGGATTTCACGCGAAAATCGACCTTATGACAAAAATATAAATGCCTATAATTTTAAACCGCCTCAACCAAATAACGATTTTTTTATATTCTCTTGTTTGTTAATTTTGTGGCCTATCATAGTAGTATAAGTTTTCAATAAAAACAAAAATTATTTTTTCAGCATTGTGGGTACACTCTCTTGTTGAGCTGTAGCATTGTAAGGGTTAAATACTGTATTCTAGTATTTGATTAAAATATACGCCTCTGTTGATATGCTTTGGTAAAAAAAAATAATATATTTTAAAGGGTTTTATCAAATTGTTTTTAGTTATTCTAATGTTACAATTAATTGCAATGAATTGAGATTGTAGCAATCAATCATTTAATTGATAATACTGCGGCAATCAATTAACTGATACAATTAATTGCAATTAATTTTCTATCAATTAATTTTTTACAACCCCTGGTTTCGTGACTGTTGACGAAACATGGATCCATTACTACACGCCAGAAATGAAATAACAGTCAAAACAGTGGATTTTACCCGGCGAACCTGCTCCAAAGAAGGCGAAAACGGTTCCATCGGCCGGAAAAGTCATGGCCACCGTTTTTTGGGATTTGCGAGGCATCATCTTCACCGACTATTTGGAGAAGGGAAGGACGATCACGGGGCAGTAATATGCTGATTTATTGGACCGATTCGATGCTGAATTGAGAAAAAACGGCCCCGTTTGGCGATGAAAAAAGTGCTCTTCCATCATGACAACGCACCAGCTCACTCATCTGCAATCGCCACAGCAAAACTGATCGAATTACGGTACGAATTGCTACCTCATCCACCCTATTCTTCATATTTGGTCCCATGCGATTCCTTCGCAAATATGAAAAAATGGCTTGGGGGAAAGCGATTCACATCAAACAAGGAAGTCATCGCCACAACAGAGGCCTATTTTGCAGAGTTCGACAAAACGTATTTTTTGTATTGAGTTGAAAGGAGACTATATTGAGAAATAAATTTGAAATAAGTTTTTTTAAATGCGTTTTCTTGCCTAACACAGGTACTTATCATACAGCCCTCGTACGAAAATGAATTTCAGAGGAAAAACAACGGTTTGAACTATTTCGACAGTGGCAGTCGTAGCGACAGGGCCTATTGTAAACGAGATAAGCAAAGCATCGGAGCGCTCTGGCGCCCGGAGCTTGATTTCCCGTAGATACTATTTGTACGGACGGACAAGGGGCCTTCGAAGTACATCATACGGCGTTTTCATTGAACCGGAACGAAAATTAAAAGTGGATATTAATTACGGTTCGATGTTATAATATAAACGTATCATAAGTTATAAATGTATTATAAGTCTATTCGGTAAAGATTAAAATCAATCTGCAGTTCAGTGTCGTCACTATCGATTGAATATCCCTAATCGACCGATAAGTTGATTGCGATAGACTTGCTGAGCCTAAGCCTAATTAAACAGACTCTGTGTGTATAATACAAATTATTAACAAATGCAGTTAGGTGCGCTCTCCAAATCCGAGCTCAGTCGCATAACCTAAACAATATCCAAGAAGGAGAGCGACGTCTCTCATCCCCCTGAAAACAAGCAGAAATCACAATCTTAAGGTTCTCCTTTAAGTTTAAAATTAATCATTAAGAACAAATTAAACTGTGAAAATCCAACAATTTTAAGGATAAGCGTTTAATAATAGAAATTTTCGATAGAAATGTTGCAGCACAGCCTGGAAATAAAAAATTCTCATCCCATTTAAATTTGTAACGATCCTATGGTTTTATAAACAATTTGTAAAGGGTGTCAGAACGTTTCATCCTAAACGATTCGTCCAAGGAACATTTCACCAAAAGGACGGTTCACCCAGAGACGGTACACCCAGAGTACTTTTCTCCCGGAAATATTGCACCCAAGAATTTTTACCAAATTTTTAATTTTATTTCTTTTAGAGACGGTTCGCCCAAGAGATAATTCATCCAAAGGATATATCACCATTAGTATTCCATTCCTCCATCTACAACCATTTCATCGACAGTATTTTGAAAAGCCAGTAACGTATACACAAAATAATTCCGTAAAAAATAGGAACGATAATTACAGTTATTCTGAAATTAAGAGTCGATCAACTCCCTGGAACCTCTACATAGAAACATGTAAGTTAGATAAAAATGTTAGAGTAATACGTAAAGATTTAACTTTTCGTCTGAAAAGTATACAGCCCGAAGTCCGGTTGGGACCTCATCCCCTCTACCATCAGCTACGAAGAAGAAAGAGAGGGAAATGATGCTTACTAGGCAATATAAGGAGTGAGGTAGTTTGCCATTGCTTTCCTTACTGAGCTAGAATGCTATAAGCAGAACAAATTCACGATAGTGAAGCATAGGACTCTACGAGTAACACTTTTTGTAACATTGCATAAGGAGAAACCTTACCTAATGCCATTATTCAGCATCACTCATACCGCAGTAGCTATCATATCATCACAACCATGAATAAGACTGACACTAAAGTATATAAAATATAAATTTTCCTCTATCCCGTACAAAAAGACAAATGGTAAATATTTCATTCATCAAGATATTATAGCAGATGATATGAAAATACTTCCGAGCTCAGTCGCTTTTTTTATTAGAGGAAAATACGCCTTTGATACGTGGTTCGATAAAAGGATTAAAAATGAATGCAGTAAATGGAGAAAATTACGAACCAGCATGAAGAAATCAGGAAGCAAATTCGATTTATGAGCCGAGTTGAAAGTAAAAGCTAGGAAAACGTAGAAATATTTCAAGGCTGAAGAAACGATGTTACCAAGAAAGAGTTGAAGAGGATCGAGGTAGCATTGGTAATAGCTAATATATGATAGCAAGTATGAGAAACGCATTGAGATCCGTCGATACTATAATCCGAGATTCTCATAGGAATCATATCATAGTAAAGTAATTTTCAAGATTCGATAGATTTTAAGAAAATGCCCAAATTAAATATCGTAAATAGTGATCACACCAATAGTGAAGACATTTCCGATTTTCACCGTATCGCTTCCATAAGAAAATCGTTGAATAAATAGTTAATACTCATATCACTACTATGCTTTTTAATCGTTTCTTTAGGACGAATAGAATTGAGGTATCGAGATGATAACTGTTCTATAAGCTTTACATATTTTCATTATTTTCTATCGTCGATTGTCATTTGAAGCCTTTAATGAAGGTGAGGTGGACCCTGATCATGGCTATACCAGAAGGAGAAAGAAAGAAGGGGCATAAAAAATATACAGTACACATTACAGTGGTGTTACGCTCCTGAAAAGTGCCACGATTGGTAAAACCGCGGTTAACAAGTCGACGTTTTTGTCCCCATGGATCAGTTAATTAAAAGGTTTCGACATCTTCTGCTTCCCTTGAGAAAGAAATGTTAAAAGAGCTTCTTAAAGTGTGTTTATTCAAAATATGTATGCTCATTCAAAATATCATTACGCGAACTGTGATAATATGTATGTACATTTTGACAAAACTCGTATACTTCAAACTGTGGTTGACAAGGGATCACTGCTCTTAATAACACCAAATGATCGTAATTCTTCACTATCAAAATGCTTAGCTTTCAAATTTATGCAGACAATGGGAAATATTTTAATTTCAAATTCTAATATACCTAACATCTAGTTTCAACTACCGTAGGTAAAAATGAAATTCTCCTCAACATCCATAAAAAAAATTCACACATTGAGAGCTCCCATCTAATCAGCGGTTCTCTCAAGAAAACTCTTCTGAATAACTAAATGAGGAACTTGAGGTATGGCTGCCTGGTTTTGAGGAAAATTCATTAAAATGGTTAAAAGGTTACTGCATAGATATACTCGTATGTTAGCCATGACTTAACTTCTCATCGTGTGAAGGAAATACTCTGAAATCTTTCTGAAACAAACCAAAGATTCTCTCAAAAAGAAAATTCTATGGGCTGTAAAGTTTATTTTTCACTAGCAGTGTTTTTCTCGAGTCAAAAGGTACACTCTTGGTTTACAATAGAAGTTAAGAACATACAAGTATGTACGCCATTGCTCGATGAGCCGTCCATTCAACATATCGTGGTTGTTTCTCTGGCCAAAAACGTTTCTTAAAATCATAAAAATAACCCTTATGCTAAACTTGTATGTAACATATGCTTGAAAAATAGTAATCACGCATTGCAGTCATTTCTTGTTTTCAGAATCAGTCATTTTTTATAATAAGGAACCGCGTTCCACAAATTTATAGTCGGAGGTTTATGAGTAGGTGATGGCAACAGTAATGGCAAAGATCTGCAAAGGATTTCCTCGTACCTTTCGTTGATACAGAATTATTCCTTCGATGGGCGAAGAGTTATTGCTGACCATACGATTATTCAATCCATCGGCGACACAACTGCGACCCACTCCTTGTCCAGTATGACTAACCCAGCAACCTCTTTACCCTCGCTTCCGACTCCGTTTCGGCTACAGGAGATGCACTCTAAGTTTGGTAACAGCGTCTCACCTCGACTTCGATATACTATCCTAGATCACGAATCTCCTCAATTGCGTAACTGCAAAATAAAAACAAGAATCAGAAATACTGAGGAACTCACTTCACCAGCACAACACCAATCCAAACTCTCTTAATTTAAGGCAAATGAAAAACATCCTTTACTTTTCTATCTAAGAAATTTTTCGGGGTGTCTCCGCCTTCTATCCTCGAAAATTGAGTTATTATGATTAGCTACAAGTAGAGGTATTCTCAAATTGTTCGCAAATTTTAAATCTACACCAGGACCCAGTATCTATGTCCAATCCGCGGGCCGCATGAGGCCCTTTTTCAAATTTTATGGAATCTAACCAACTCTTCCTTGAAAGTGTCATACAATTTTCTCCCTGAAAGTGCGAAAAGCTAAGTGGAAAAACTGTAAATTTTAGTCTTATAAATTACCCTTAGAAGGGAAAAACTTTGATCGTTTTAAATAAAATAGAAATAGTACGACTGCAATAATGATTTTCGATCCATTATCAATATTGAAACGCTCTGAAATTCGCCATCTGCGGCCAGGACCGGCGCTGGCATGAACGTCGTCCCCTGAAAAATCCAAATTGTCGACATGCATGTTGAAAGAAAAATTCGGCTCCCACCTGCAATGCAGGCACTGAAGGCTCCGATTACGCCGGCCCTGTCTGAGGCCCACGAAGTCTTTACTGGAGCAAATACGGCACTGCGTGATATATCAAAGCTTGGACACCCTAGATCTATATATCTCGTATACCAGTGGCCACCAACCATTCGGACCTCATGGACCACAAAACTAACAATTTTGACTTCCACGGACCACTGATATGAAGTTTTCAGATTATTACCACTCGACCCCTTAATTCTTTCCCATGCTATCATTGTTATGATGCGATTGATACCGCTCGTCTACCCTGTGCTGTCGATATGAAGAGGATTCAGAACATAATAAGAGATTACCATTAACATAAAAATTTCAGTTAATGCCCAAATTTACCCAGGGACCATCAGTGATCCGTGTACCTTAGATTTGGCGACCGCTGAAGAATAGCATTACGATTCCTTACTTGGATTTTGAATCATTTGAGCATTATATTGGGTCCATCCTTGAAACCTCCTTAGCTAAACCCTTTAAGCTCTATACGGTTTAGCTACAAGGAGCTAAACCGTATAGAGCTTAAAGTACCCAATCCTCAGAAGAACTATAGCTAATCTATGAGATTTATATTTGCACGAAGAAGATATATCATGATCATAACCAGTAATCCAATATGTATAATTAATTACATCTGGGAATTAATGAGAAATCGGTAATCCGGAACTTCCCATTTGCCTTAAAAGGCGTATTCCGCCTGCCGACATACGACTTGCAGAGTGTTTTTAAACTTCTAATTTATTAACACCCTTGTTCTAATTTTCTTTTCTTTCTTTTGTAAATCTAATGAATATTTTATGTCCGAAGAATTTTATAGAGGATAAAACTCTAGTGAAACAAATGCAACGCTTTTATTTACTTCTTATAGTCTAAAAAAAAAATATCTTCAGAATCACATCACTACATGTATATGTTAAATTCGGGGAAAACAATATTCAAGCTCTTCTTAATGACTATCCACTCGAACCCCAAGCTTAAGTAAATGAGAAACAATGGACTTGTATTTTCCACAGGATTTTATTAACCGAACGGGTTTTGGCCTACCAGCCATCAATCACCTATTGATGGCTAGAAGGCAGGTTAATAAAATCTTGTAGAAAATACAAAGTCCATTGTTTCTCATTTATTAAATGGCGTTCCACGAAGTAAGGTCCAATCATATTAATTATACCCAAGCTTAAGGAGAACATTCAAAAAGACATAAGAGAGACACGCATCTTTGATATGATACATCGGTATCCAGTTTATTTCTATAAGAATAATTTACCGTATTTGAAAACTATTTTATCCATCAGAAGAAATAGGTTGAACAACTCATTCTTGGATCAAACTCAAACTTGGCTTAACTTTTCAGTAACTGATATACATATATGTACTGATAGTGCCTAAAGGCATTCACAAAGCCGTCTTTTTAAAACTATAAACTCGGTGTTCGTTGAATTATGAAAAATTTACAAAAATATATATTTAAATATATGTTATTGATCAATACCCAATTCTTAAAAAACATACAAACATTCTTAGGCTATCAACTGAAGTTATCTTACACTATCAACACAAGATAACTTGGTCTATCTAAGAATGTTTCTATTGTAACCAATTATGACCTTTAGCGGAGCGTGAGGTTTCATGCGCCAATTTGTATTCAAGTAATAAATAATGAGCATAAATCTTAAATTTAATGTCTGATATTACGATCGGTCGACAAATAGCTTCTTCGTAAAGGTTCCATTATAATCAAATTCGTGATTTTAGGAGTAATGAGGGATAACGTAAGCATTCATTTTCTTCATACTCGTTTATTTGGCAGTCATCTCCTTTAAAAAATTATAATTTTATTAAATTATATTTTTCAGTAATGCTACATGAAGTTCAATAACTAGAAGTAAAAATAATTAATACGAATAAAGCATGAGCCGTGCAATACTGATCTAAAAGGAGCTGTTGCGGCAATATTTGAAACAATCTCCTCGTATAGAAATTTATGTTATTGACTTAAATAGCTATATCGTTGCTTAATTACACAAATCTTTCAATGGTATGCCAAAGGAATAGTGATTCGAATGTTCAAATTTGAAATAAGTTTATTTCCGCATTTCCTGGTAAATAACTCGCAAATTTCAAAAATATCGTTACCCTCATTATTGTGTAGATAACGTGCACTTAGAAAATTTTTGAGATTTTTAGAAGTTGTTGCAGTCATTTTTACAAAAAGCGCAGAGAAATCTATCCTGAATCTATCTATATATTATATCATAAAGCTGTAGGACGAAATACGCCAGAATATTTTTAACCACGAAGCAATGAAAATATTTGCAATATTTTGCCGAGGACTCTTTCAGATGCTGCACAATAATATTGTCAATATATAAATTACTGTTAGTGTATAGTAGGTCCAACCTACGGTAAAGGGGATTATGAATGCCACAAAATCATGTGTGTCCTCTGACTCGGCGATTGTCAATCAATACATAGCCATTACCTGTAGGGGAGTCAGACCCTCCCATCATATGAGTGATGGTAAAGACTGTTACAACAACATCCATTCAACTACAGGCATGATAAAATATTTACCTTTCTGGCTGTAGTACTATGATATGGAAGACAGTAAGAAAATGCAACATTATTCTCCCAAGAACACACTGCTTAACAATTTCCATCAAGACATAATAGCTTCCTCTCCAGTAAAATATTCCATGGGTAAATAATGTCTCAATAGAATCGCCAGGCAGAGACTACAAGAGAACAGATACATCGATAGTCGAACATTGAATATTAGATCACTTATGGTTTATGATGAGCTTCTCATTAGAGAATATTATGTTATGAATGAAAAGGATAAGTTGGTTTAAAGATGAGTGAAATGAAGTAACCTGAGGTAGGGGAATTTTGGAACGATAGCTGTAGAATTCTCCTCAGAAACGGATTAAAAGATCCAATTCCTGAATGATGTTTAAATGGATAAATATAAGTGATGCTGATGAGAAATACCATAGTTAGAATAAAAGATTTTCTCGATACAAATAAAGGATTCTATTTAGTAGGATAGCAACAAGACTATACAGAGTACTGTGTTTAACAACTCCCAATTTCCGTTTGGTTGCTTTATCTATTGAGCAATCCCACCAGAACATTCCTCCAAACCCTTTGGGAGACTTTATAGGCAAGGGCACATGAGTTTGTCCAACTAAGTGGCATCATTCACAGCCACGACCTCATTGAGGCACTGAGTATACAAAGTGATGGAAAGGAGAGAGAGTTTCGGTCCCATCAGACTTTTTTCATGTCCGTTTCTCCTTAGGAATAAGCTGTAATTATACATTTACATTTAAGCCCTGCAAACCGCCAATGGCGCGTGGCAGGGGGTGTAAAACATCTATATCCCTAACTACCCTGGATAGCTATCAGCTTCTCTGATACTTCGAGAGAAAAAATGACCAAAAATATCTATCCGTCCTGGCGACTATTTCCCTGTATCGCTTTTTCGTTTTCTTTCGAAGATTGCGTGCGTTACTAGCTGGTATGAGAAAATCAACTATCTCCTCTCCGAGATCCGTAGTGACAAACTTATCGAAAAGCTTCCTACGGTATTCAAGTCTTCTATCACTAAGCGAGTTCTATCCGAGGGATTCCATCATAGCCGAAACACTGCTGTCAAACCTGAAATCTCCTTCAACGAACCTAGTTGCCCTACGTTGAACCATCTCAAGATGGGATGTTAATCCTACTTCGTGAAGATTCCAAATCGCACAGCAATACTCAAGGAGAGGACGAATCAGGGAAAAGTACGCTATTTCTTTTACACTCGATGAGCAGCCCCTCAGAATTCTACTGGCTAAACTTTGCATCCTATTCGCTTT
>KZ308166.1:1534593-1563664 GCA_000376725.2 Ladona fulva
GCTCCAATACCACAAGTAAATCTAAAAATAAATTTATTTATTTTATAGTTATTTCACCTAAACTTACAAACTTCCTATAGTTGATTTTAATTTAAGTCCTGTAGAACAATCTCAAAGATGGATTTATCAGTCGATTAAGAAGCTTTACATTTCCATTCTTTTACATCACATGATTCTACTAGTTTCCCAAATCCTAATTTCAAGAAGCTCATATTGATATCTTAAAATTTTTATAGACAAAGAAAAATAGCAGTCTAACAACCTTCAATAGAGCAGATAAAATATTCTTAATTCCACACACAGTATTTGTAAATGCTTGCTACAAGCAGATGAATGTTCAAAGCAAACATAATGGAAAAAGAATGATAATAGGGGATCATGAAAGGTGATCAGGGAAAGAATATTATGCTGTAAACTTAGAACCACACATAGCAATCATTTGCAAGAGAAAAATAAAATTTTGGCAAAAGACTTCTGAACAGACGCTGCATGTCAATGTGATTTATTGTTTCATAATAAAACTGGAGTTATACAATTCACTACAATCACTCTTATCTCTAGAGAGAAGTTAATATGGATGATCACTGTAACGAATAATGAAAGTGCATAAAAAAACTCCATTATAGGTACAGAAGTGGTTAGGACTTTTAGACAATTGATCAAATATCAAATAAAGATTGAAAAATATATGATAACAGAACACAATTATTTTAATTTTGAACAAAAACTCCAAAAAAACATTTACGACATTTTTGGAATGAACGAGCGATGTAATCTCACTCTTATCATACATAGAGAATGCAGATAACAGAGTTGCAAATGTGTGGATAGTCTGGATATGATATCAGGCCGGGGCCACTTGCTCGAGCTTCTGGAATCATTATCTTAAGATAAAGCTTGAATATAATAATCAGTACCCAACATCTGTCTAATGGTTATTTTTATTATTTATCATAGATAAATGATAAAAATACAAAATTTACCGAATAGGCTTTATTTTCTTACTCTCTCGTTAAAAGAATAACCAGCACAGACAAATGGAAGGGGCGTTTCGAAAGTTCAAAAACTTTGATGCACAAATTCATCAGTTGCTTTGTATGTTACCTTTTAATGCCCTTCGCTGCTGCTTCACTGTAGCTTCTAGCATCATCATAGTCTCTGTTTATCGGACCAGTAGGAGAGTAAATTAATCGTTGAGCTGGAAAGTTCACTTCGCGGATACAACCATCGGTTTCCACAGATTTGTCAATCTGAAGGAAAATTTTATACCAGAAATATTAAAACAAGCACCCTAAAAAAACGCGAAAAATTCTTCACAAACAAAAGTAGTCGAACTTTATAAAAGAAACTTGTTAATGATACATGTAAAAGATTACTCAGCCAATCTTTCTTTTCTATTCGCCCAAAATTAAAAGTATAGTCTTCAACTAAATACCTTGATTGCTTTTTCTACCTCCGCCTTCAGTGAGCCCAACTCTAAATGGGATGGTAGAGTATGACTGACTAAAACCATTCCATCATAATCGGAGTCATTTAATGACTTTACTGTTTTCATGGGAACAATGTGCCTAAAAGAAATGCATTACAATTAGCTTATACGATAGAAACTAAACGTAAAAAACTAGAGCGCAGAATTTGAAAACGGTAATATTTCGTACGGTAACTGAGACATGGCTTTCTGTGTCTTCCCTGAGCCTAAGTTACATAGATTGTGGGATGTCTGCAGTGATTCGCCTTGTCACAAGACAATCAAACTACAATCACGACACCGGCTGTCACGCGTCGCACACGCATGCGTATTTGTCACGGAAAGATGCTGAGCGGATAGCGTCAAGTGGCTAAGTTTTAGGGATGGGTGACAGAATGTACCGATTCTTCTTAGGGTAAACGGAAATTACAAATAAATTGAATGATGACGTACAATGTTCAATTTTTATTTTTAAATGTATAAATATCGCGAAGCAAAATAGATATCCTAAAAAATCATCTCATTAAAATATAGAGGGACCTTTCAGGTCATTATATTTTTACGTAGGCACCCAATTACTATGATAATGTACTGCAATTAATAAGGAGTCCTACATTACATATCATTATTAGAATATTCTCTAAGCTAAATAATATTAATAATAACCAATTAAATCATGTAATCAATATAAAAATTAGAAAATAACAGCTAAAATTGCTAAACCAAGCAGTGAATGGTTGACACAGGTAGACGCTTGAATAAGTGATTTTCAGAATAGAATTGTGATTATTGTAGTACATTGTTTAATAAATGATAAATTCTAATGATTGAATACTGATAATAACATAGATCACTGTTTTAAAATAAGGTATACTTAAAATTATGTTCTATTTGTGAAATACAAACAGATTCGACTCACCCTTGTGGAAGTTGAAGTCCTCTCTTCTTATAGTACTTATTTCAAATGGATCACCAAGGATTGAGCCGGCTTCTTGCAGCAATTTAGACTGCCCATTCTCCCTAGCTGGTCCATTATCCATAACAATCTAATAATTTAAACAACAAAAATGTTCCAACATTCTTATAAAAGTACAATTATGATACCATCATAATAAAAAATAATTTTTGGAATTAGATTAAAAGGAAGCACCTAGCTTTCTATTTTATCACATCTTAACTGAAAGAAGTACTTAGAGACTCCTCTCTCAAAAAACTTTAGGATTAAACAAGTTCAAAAAGGAAACTCTGCACACTTAAGACTTGATCACATGATATTTTTCAACTACAGAAAATTTTCTCAAGGAATTGCTCTCCTATAGTTCCACAATAAATAAAAGAATTTATATTTCTTCTAAACAATCCAAGCAACCAATATCAAATCAATTAATAAGTTAATGAACTCCAATATCAGTTCCATAAAATGGAATATAGACAGAAAAATTATATACCTGAGAGATGACTGACACACATAAGAAGAAGTTTTACACAGAAACTTTTGAGGTACAATTTGTTATATTCTTAGACTGACCCTCTTAATTTGGATTAACCACAAGCAAAGAATTCTCTCTCATAGTTGAAGTACAGTATTTTAGTATGTATGATACAATATGTTTAAGGCTTCCAATAATTTAGTATACTTAATTTAGATTTATAAAACTGTGCACTGCAATTTCTTTCATCTTCGAACAATAAGGTATCGATATTTCTTTTATTTCATCACTTTTAACATGTAAGCAAATTTTATAAAAGAAATGCATAAGCAAGCTGAAAACATACAATAAGAAGGAAGCATTCGAGGTAGAGTAAGGGCAGAAGACAGAGAGAACTGGAGAAACAACACCTAGGACCAGCACCAACAACACTAGTAGGACCTGCACAAGGAAACCACCCACGGTGATGCTTCGAGGTACGACCTTTAGACTTTCATTTTGTTGAAAAATTGCTTGTCCAAGAGCCTCTTCATATAAATCACTGATTCTATGAATGAAACAATATCTGTAGATACCTACTGATTGGATAGTTTGTGATACAATAATCAGTTAAAGACAATATTGTAAGGAATGAAGGAGGGGAGTAATAATATATGAAAACAAGTTGAATTTCATGGGATAGATGATGGTCAGATATAATGGTAATAAGAGAATTAAATAATTGGCTGAGAATAGGACTCCTTTGAAAGATGCTACAAGCTAACTATAAGATTTTAAACCTTAAGCCCATATGACACGGTCCAATTTATTGGCCAATGCATTGCAGATTGGATTGTGCCCTGCTTGTCACATGCCAATTTCCAACCCAATTCCAATCCCCAATCTTTCCGACAATTTCTCACCCAACATGGCAATTAGAGCCAGTTCTATTTTTGCTGGCCAATCTCCAATCAGAAGAGAGCTTTGTCGTCCCTGTAGTGTCCAAACAAGAAGCTTCGTAAAAACATCCAGTTCTTCCTTGTTATGAAAGTCTTGAAACATCCAGAACCAGCTATTAGAGTGAAACATTAGTTTCTTAAAGATAATTTGAAATATTATTCGAAAATGTGGACGAAGGAGTTTCGCATTGCTTATTCATACTATTTAATAATGTGGAATGTGGTATACTCAGGCAGAAAATTTGAGCATTAATGTAGCCAATATTTGTGAAAATATTGTTCTCATCATACCAAACATATCGCCCAATTTCCTACCTGATATTGGGCTGCTTGATTGTGTCAATTATTGGCTGATTTATTGGCCCATAAACTAGACCTTATCATACAGGCTTTAGACAATGGTCTTCTTTTAGAATAGAATAGACACCACTACCATTCTATGCAATATTATTTACATCAGTTTATAAATTCATGATGTAGTTTCCATCATACAGAAAAACTTAATTGAATACATCAGGGTTGTCCAAAATTTATGGTCAGATGACCACATCAGCCACTTCATCAAGCACAAGAGTCAATCAAGGTCCCTTAAGTAAGGCCACCCTTCTTTCATACAAGTACATAACTATGTACTATTGCAGTACAATTATGGAGCAATATTTTGAACCCAAAAACATATTGGTGTAAGCAAATGCTATTATTATAACCTAACCTATGCAGGCCAACATAGTTACAAACTACTCAATACACAATGGCAGTCAAGTTATAGCAAAAACAAGGATAATTTGAAAGATAAGGATTGCATAAGGTTTTTGATGCACTACTCTTCTTACTATACATATTTTATTATACTATTCACACTACACTTTATTGTGCACTATTAAATGCACACACAATTTATAAACTAAACTTCAAGAAGAATGACACGCTAGTGTCATATGCTATGGCCATAATTTTTTAAGAATTTTTGCCATCCCAATAAACTCGATTTAAATTATGAACTGCTAATTCATTGCGGCTATTTATAAAAGTTCAATGTGAAGGTCTTTCTTTCACAATTATTTTCTTTGTGGGTGAAGGTATGTCAAAAAAAATGAAAAAAGCATGAGGCAAACAATATATTTTCCCAAAATTAAGTACAAATAAACCTGAAGTTCAGTAATCCAAACCAAATAAAACAAAGACATGTTGTAGCATAACCTATTCAATGCAACTCCATTTTATGAATACATAAATGCATATTAACATCCAAAACCCAACATTTCCTTCATCACAAATTTTTAACACAGTACTTGTTTGACTGTCCCCAAGCATGCCTGCTTTAGCCCATCTTATTTTGAAGGTAAATGTTAGACTTTACAGTAAAGATAACTCTAATTACCTGATGTTGCATTGCAATCACAGAAAGATAACTTTTATCTAAAATTATAAGAAAATATAAGCATAAAATTACCATTACCATTTCCATACACCTTGTTATGTAACAAATGATTTTAGAGATGATAAGTATATTAAATAAAGGAGATCAACCATGATCACAGAAGAAGTATTTAAGTAATTAGTTCAATAAGAACTTGCCTTGCACCTTGTACTTTAATAATAAATTAAACATACCAATCACCAAGAGATTTCTCACCAACAACAACATTTATATAAAAATTTGACTTCCATTCAGGATTGTATCTTTAATTGTATTTTAAATACTAATTCAAATTTTCAAGCACACTTAAATAAATGTCCTGAACAACAAGCTCAATTTCAAACTATCACAGAGTTACTTTGATAAAATATCTTTTATCGAAACAACAATTTAAAACTATCCACCTGCAACTAGGAAATATTAGAGAGACTGGTTTTCCCTTAAATTTTGTAATTTATTTCACCCAATTTTCTCTGATTATTCAAAGGAATCACAGAAATGAGTGGATTATATTCAAAATATAACCTTGGTGAAAAGTTAAGCTTAAATATTACTTTAGGAGCAACAAATTAAGTTTAACCAGTATTAATGGAATATATGTATGTATATATATGTATGACTCAAAATCCCATCATAAGCAAAGATATATGTTAAACAGTTAACACACAATGCACATTACAATAGTATTAACTTATGATTATTGCCATAAAAGTTGACTGGTTCAAGTAAATGAGTACATCACACCAATACGTAATCTCATAATACAGTCTTAATAAATCTTGACAGCTGTGTCAAATGACATCAAAAGCTAACAATATCCATAATAACCATGACTAATCCACTAATTGTAATTATTATCCAATCATATCATACCTGCCACATTTCCAAGAGACTACAGAAATTTTCTAAGAGTTTACCTATAAAATTTTAAGTTGATATTCTAAATCGCAGTTGAATTATTAATGACTTTTACTACTGCATAGAAATTCAATTTATCGACGTAAATTTCTAAGGTTAAAGGCCAACATAGAAATGGGTTTATATAAGTACATGATAAATAAAGCAATCAAAGGTTGCTGACTATAGCTTCAAAATATTGCACTAATTAGATCCTGAGGATTTTAAATAAATCCGAACATATTGATAAAGCTTTAACTAGGTTTCAATGTAGTTGAATATCAGTTGTTCATTAATGCATTTAGTTAATCTTTTGTTAATGCCGCTTAATGCTTGATTACCTCATTCTTAAGTAAAGGAATATGTGTTCATCCATCAAAAGAAAATAAGAAAGTGAGTGAAATGTTACAGATACACCTAAAAACAATCCTCCATTGGTTAATAAACAATTAACCCAATTAAGTTGTTTTGTCTGCCCAATTTTCAAGTAAACCTTCAAGTCATCATAATAAAAGAAACTATAGGTAATTAATGATTATAATTAATAAGTTAATGAACTCCAATATCAGTTCCATAAAATGGAATATAGACAGAAAAATTATATACCTGAGAGATGACTGACACAGGGAGACTAACCAACAGAAACTTTCTTAAGAATTCTTTGCATGTGTCTATAGATCACAATGGAGATGTCTTCATCTTAAAGATTACTTCCTTAAGTACTTAGCTAACCATCTGAAAAGAAATCAATTTTTACAGAGTACTGGCAATCAAGTCTTCCAAGAAATTAACAGTAAATAATTTTGTTCTAGATGAACCATCATTCATTCTTAAAGCTCTAGGCACTTATCTCAAAAAAGAAATAAGTATGCTTGGCCATAATAATATTGTTATGAACACATTTTGTTTTACCAATTTGAACATTTGGTATGGTAATCACAGACCAATTCCTTAACATTAAGTGCACTTCAATGACGCCTAAATAGCAACTACCTAAACTTTCATGTGATGCCACTAGGGTTGGTACCAACATAAGCTGATCCATGACATCACATGAGCCTAATTCCACAGAAAAATGTATATGATTATATTTACTTCAAAATGGATCAAAAGTTTGAGCAAACAAAGACTATTCATAAAATGTTCCCTGAAAATACAGAATACTGGATGAAATCAGCAATTATAGGGAAATTAGAAGTACTTACAAGAAAACAATGTTTCAGATATTTTGAAAATCATGTGTGGAAGAACATGAGGTAAGCTAAATGATAAGTAATTCCTAACTAGGAAAACTAATTCTTTGATTGTGAATAATTGCAATAATTTATGTAACAATGGAATTCTAAACGTGGTAATTAAAATATCTTCAAGGCTCATTTTGAAGTCATTTTGGATTATGCAATACACAGCTATTTCCTTAATGGCACCAATGATTTTCAGGACTAATAATACTGCTTTCTCCCTTTCCTCCAAGTTTTTAAATTCTAAAAATGCTTTCCTCGCAATGAATACTAATTTTTACTATACTAGGGCAGTGCTGAGAGGATGAAAGTTCATGGCAATGGTTTACTAGTTTGAAAGTTAACTTTTTAAAGATTTGAATTCAAATGCAATATTAAATGTCTTGGTCCTCTAGCTACTAAAGATGGATCCAAGCATTCACAGGCTCAGATTTTCTGATGGTTGGTTTTATTGTTAGAGCAGGAGTAATTACTACTGAACTGGGTACAATATCCTTCTCTAAGATAAAAGAACTTCAAGAGGAGAAACAATTCACTTCAGATGAAGAATTGACAAGAATATAAATTAAGAACTGCTTAAAAATATGAAATAGGAAAAGGATATCCAGCTATTTAAATTTACTTTCAGATTCAAAAATTGAATTGTTAAAGGATCTGGTTTGTAAATAAAATCAGTCTTGAGAAATTCAGCTTTGGATATGATGAAAGAGATCCAGTCAAAGCATGACATGCTACCCAAATAATCAATGCCTTCCTTCAAGATACGCAGCATACAATGCCAATATAGGGGATGCTGTTGGTTCATCTGGGTAGTCTCCAGCAGATGCAGCTATATCCAAATGAGAGTACTTGATTGGAACAGACGAATCCAACCCATGCTGCAATGAAATGAAAAATCATGTCAACAACTACATTTTCAATACACCAAATTAAAATTTTGAAAAAATCCAAGCTCTATCAGGAACTACTTTTACACAGATATAAATTGACAATACTGAGTTCTATTTTAGGGCATTAATTCTTTTGACTTCAATAAGGAGAACTAGAAGGGCTGCAAACAAAATGAATAAGTATCAAGTTAATAAATGGTAATACTATTTTGTAAACAATAAACATCTAGGTGAAAAAATATTCCATAAAGCATAGAGTATGTAATTTTCAGTCTAATTCCTCATGGAACACTACATCGTAAGAGAAAATTAAAATTATTTTCACTAACAATCTTTTACTGATGCAGCCATTTACATTACATCTCAAGGCAAACTTTGTGATAAAAGGATTTCTCACTTTGTTCCAATTGTATGAGTAAACAGAAATTTCAGCAAACTCTTACATCCATCACTAAAACCATTCACACATTAAGTTTGAGAGAAGTTATGATTTTAAATGAAAAATTTGACTGATAATATAAGTACCTACTCATATAAGGTGATGGGTATGTAGCAACCTGCATGTAATAATAAAGGCATGAAATCATTAAAATGGAAATGGATATGTTTGGAAGACTGTCTGAATGACGAATTAGCCTTGAAAAAAGTTTTAAGTGACAAAATTAGAAAACACTTCTTGTGTTTGAATGGATAAATAAGTTGAAGAAAGCTTAAATAGAAAATGAAACAAAATCCACTACTTCAGCATCGACTTGGTGGTAGCTATTCATAATGAAATGAAAAAGACAAAAATGATACTCGTTACCACAGGATATTTAATAAAACGACCTACGTTTTGATGCATCATGTCATTGTCAGGTCAAATATCAATTTCAATCAACCTGACGATGATGCTACACGTCGAAACCTAGGTCGTTTTATTAAATATCCTGTAGTATTGAGTATAAGTTTTGTCTTATTCCTTTCATTAGAAAATGAAACATAAGGATTAATAACATAGGCTATAGAAAACTGTCTCTCTCATGGCAATCCCGCTCTAAGAGTAGGACCTTGCTAAAATCAAACAGCTGTAAATTACAGAAATGCCATATATAATATGATCATACGAATGTAAAGAGAAGAGGATTTACAAATACTGTTACTTAATAACCTTATCTAATCCTGAAGACAGAATCAGAAATGCTGCAGGTCCTTGGTGACCTCTGGGAGTTCGGGATGAGGGCATATTATTGCACTGCAGTACATCAACTCCTTCACCTTTATCTGCAAAGTATAGATTGCTCCAAATAGAATCAAGTCAAACACCTTTAGAAGTAAGTTTTCAAAAAGCAGAAAATGCACAAAAATATACAACTGTATGTTATAGATTAAATCATGTACCAATATTAANAAAAATCATCTCATTAAAATATAGAGGGACCTTTCAGGTCATTATATTTTTACGTAGGCACCCAATTACTATGATAATGTACTGCAATTAATAAGGAGTCCTACATTACATATCATTATTAGAATATTCTCTAAGCTAAATAATATTAATAATAACCAATTAAATCATGTAATCAATATAAAAATTAGAAAATAACAGCTAAAATTGCTAAACCAAGCAGTGAATGGTTGACACAGGTAGACGCTTGAATAAGTGATTTTCAGAATAGAATTGTGATTATTGTAGTACATTGTTTAATAAATGATAAATTCTAATGATTGAATACTGATAATAACATAGATCACTGTTTTAAAATAAGGTATACTTAAAATTATGTTCTATTTGTGAAATACAAACAGATTCGACTCACCCTTGTGGAAGTTGAAGTCCTCTCTTCTTATAGTACTTATTTCAAATGGATCACCAAGGATTGAGCCGGCTTCTTGCAGCAATTTAGACTGCCCATTCTCCCTAGCTGGTCCATTATCCATAACAATCTAATAATTTAAACAACAAAAATGTTCCAACATTCTTATAAAAGTACAATTATGATACCATCATAATAAAAAATAATTTTTGGAATTAGATTAAAAGGAAGCACCTAGCTTTCTATTTTATCACATCTTAACTGAAAGAAGTACTTAGAGACTCCTCTCTCAAAAAACTTTAGGATTAAACAAGTTCAAAAAGGAAACTCTGCACACTTAAGACTTGATCACATGATATTTTTCAACTACAGAAAATTTTCTCAAGGAATTGCTCTCCTATAGTTCCACAATAAATAAAAGAATTTATATTTCTTCTAAACAATCCAAGCAACCAATATCAAATCAAGCTATAGCAACAGTCAATGATCCTAATTCTAAAAGAAATAATACAAGTGAAAGACTTTAAAGTTTTTCTGAGGTTTGTTTCCCTCCAAGTGATTATGAAGAATCATTACATGTTCAATTATAACTCTCAATCAAAAAATATATTTGTCATATCCCACTTTCAAAGTATATTCACAAATAAGCCATTATAATAGAAAACTTACTGAATATCCTGTACCAACTGTAAGACATGCATGGCCAGTCAAAGTTGCAAGAGTCATGATGTGTGGATTAATTTCTCCAGAAACTACCTTTTCCTTCATCTGCATGAAAAACATTACATTTCATTGTAACTTCAATTATTCTATGTACCACAAACATACTTATCATCTTTCAGTGAATAATTTAAAACAACTTATTGTGAATACCTGACAAAGGAGATCTGCCATCGCCATTCTCCCCTCTGCATCAGTGTTTCCAACACGAACTCTTACTTTAGAGCGAGAAGCAATTATTTCATCTGATACATAACATTCTTCTCCAACACTATTCCTGACCATTGCCATTGCTCCAATGACCTTTATTCTTTTAGGTTTCAGTTCAGACACTACCTGAAATAGAAGATTTTTATTTTAAACTCTGAAACAGTCACAAAATATTTCATCCCTTAACTCCATTCAGGTGCCTTTTGAATGAAAAAAATTATTCTGAGGGACCCAAGACGATGATGATCCCAAAAATTACCTTCAAAATCACAAAAGAACTGGAATTCATATAAACTATGTTGGCTGTATTAGCAGTTGAAATCTCATGAAAATTATTCAACATATTAATTAATGTATGAGAAAGCAATATCTGTCAAAGCTATACAAGGACTGCAACCTTCCACACACTTATGAAACCAGGAGAGAATTCTCTGTATTTTCAAGATTTCAAGAGACATTAGAAGAATTTTAAGCAATTAAAAAATGCACATAGTGCATTCTTATGATTAACCACAAATATAACAATTATCATGTAGATCTATAAAAACTCTGCAAACTAATTATCCTTGAAAATTCTTGTCTGATCAATTACAATAACATTCCAGAGGCTGGTCAACATAGAGAAATTCCCATACTGAACCAAACAAAAGTTAAAGATAATTAGTTACACAACAAAGTTAACCAATACAAACTTTTAAAAATCCAGCAACAGCAGCAGCACCACATTTGTCCCTAGACATTCCAGCCATTACTCCTCCAGCCTTTATGTCAGCACCACCAGTGTCATAAGTCACACCCTTACCAACAAGCATTAGAGTGCAATCAATTGGACCTTCTCCTTCATATTCAAGCATCAGGATCCTTCCATTGTGTCTTGGAACAACTGAAATGGTTTAAAACTCATGAGAATTGAAACAATAAAGAGTTAAATTCCTATTAATTGAAGAAACCAATTTATTATCAATTTCAAGTTAAATTGCCAATGTTTAAATGTCAAACTTCAAGTTAACGCAACTAAACTTCTGAATGTCCGCATCTTTACAGATTACTGATACAATACAATTAAATACACTTTCAAATGATAGAAATTATAATTTGAATTTTTTCTAAGTAAATTCTTCATTCTTTAATAAGCCATAGGCCCAGTATTATAATGCATACTTTAAGCAGACTTTAACTAATGTTCACTTTGTGGCCCGTTAATATATTGAGTTAAAGTGAAGATTATAGTTCATTTCCATGCTAATCCATCATATGTATAGGAGACTAATCATAATCTTCAGTTTAACTCTAATAAACTATTATTATACCAGGCCTTAAAGTGAACTTTAATTGAAGTCCATTTAAGCATACATAATAATCTTTAATCAAGTTCAATTATAACAAAAATACTGACCACTAGCTGCTCGATTGACGGCAGCATACAATGGATATTCTTTCTTGAAAACTTCAACATCTTTTATCACCTGCAGCTTAATGTGTGGATTATTCTTGAATATATTAGTCACATATTCTTCCACTCGTGGTGGGCTCATCCTTTCAGGATCTCCGCCACCAATGTCACGGGCTACAGATCTGAAAATTTCATCAATTACCAAGTGATACTAAATTTTTCAAACAACTTTACTACTTCTTTACTGAGAGCTCCAAAGATTATTCAATGCTACAAGACAATATAAAAGTAAAGAATAACAGTTCAACATTCATACCAATTTCTCAAAATTTTCCATTAGAAATACATACCAGTTTTACAGAAAAATGAAGTTGATATACCAGACTAAGCAACAAATATATCATAAATATTCCTACCCAGACATTCTGTTTCTCAATTACACATTGTAAAATAATGCATACTTTGCTAATATGAAAAATATCTTGATTGATTAATAGCAGACAGTCACAAAAGTATCTTTTCACAATATTTTTTCAGTATGCTATTCATTTTTGCAAATTTTCTGACAAAAGTTAGCCTTTAGAGTTAAAGAAATGAATGAGATAACTTCAGGAGAGAAGAATAACTGAGTTATTCTTCTCTCCTGAAGAAGAACAATACTTGCAAAGCATGTTCCTTGAGAACCGTAATCCCTGCTGGTTGGAATTTTCCAACCATTAGTTTGCTTGCGAACAACAGCTATTTGGAGCTTTTCTTGAACTCTACTGTATTACCACAGCTGAGCTCCTTTTTCCTTATAGAAACTGTTAGCCTATTATTACTTGCAAGTCTGAACTAAAGAACTGGGAAATTTCATAGCTCAGACAATATTGAAATGAAACTTCAGCTATTTTATCGGAATATTACAATAAAACTTCAGTAACTACTACAAATATTATTTCCAGCAAATTATGATCAATTTAGGTATTTAATTACCTTATTTCCAAGATACAAGATAAAAAATTTTCCTGTAAGTAGAGGGACAAACTGGTTTGGAATGCAGCTTTGATAATATTTATGTCTTCTCTAAGGATTTAACATTTTCATCTTTTAGAGTCAGATTAAGATAGAGATTCATGGAAATGGTCATGGAAACGTACATAGAGCACACATTAGAACATCAATATTGGGTGCCATTCATAATTAGAGATAATACTGCATGAAAAACAAAATTACACTGGCTGTTTTAGACCACAAAGTATTAACTGTAACTTGGTAGTCAGATGAAAAACTCCAATGAAAACATGATAAATGATTTATACTGAAGGGGAATATACTTCACAAAAAGGAATTTAATTTTTAAAGCTCAGTATAATCAATTCAGAACTAAAATACAGCTGGTTCAAAGAAAACAATTGTTTAATCTAAGGAAAAATAAGGACTCCGCTCATGGATTTTTCTTTGGAGTAAACATGAATAAGTTCCACCAGGTACCACTTGAATTATTTAACTTAATTTAAATTTAAATTACTGCATTTAAACCTTATGGTGCTTACACCAACCAAAAAATCCCAACTAGTGTTCTCATTTGATGGAGAAACCCTCCATTTTTTCTCAATTACACCAAACAGCAAGATCCCCTGGAATCTGAAGCTTACAGTGACCTCTGGTCATCAAGACTGTGGTCAGCCACATACTGATACAACAATCAATCAAAGAGAATAATCTATCTTAATCTATCTCATAAGCTGGCTATTCTACTGTACTAAATTTTCTGAATATCTAGACATTCTGTTCAAGGGAATTCATTAAGAAATAAAACAAAAGCTGCAAAAATATTCACCAAAAAATCAATAAAATTCCGGCTAGAATGTACATGACTCAAATCTACAAATATGTAATAGAAAGATAGAAGAATCAGAATAGTAGCCAAATTTTTGGTGAACCACTATGTTGCCTAACAGTTGTCGGCCAAAAAGATAAAATCCTGTTTGAACAAAAATGTTAGCTACAAACACATTCCAAGGCTTTCCAGAAATGAAAATCGCGTTAACACTGAAATAAATTTTAAGTATGCAATTACCCACTAAAATCTACCCATAAATCTGCCACTTTATACTAGATGTTTCAACAAAGTAGAAGCAACATGTCAATGAAGATTGTGAAATGGCTCAAAGAAACTAGCAAAATATGGAGAAGACAAAGAATTTAACAAGGAATTTCTTTTCTTCAATTATTTACCTTCCAATCTCCAGAGCAAGAGCTAAACTTATTATTGTATTTACTGCAGAAGGATCAGGTCCCCAAACTCCCAGCTGTTTAATTTTACTATTCTTCTCTGGAACATCCTCTCTAAATTGGATTGGCTGTAAAACATTGTTTTCTTTCATTAAAATAATGTTTCGTATAAAAATTATACTACATGAATACCCCTAAGTATCACAGCCTAAATTCTACACATAAGAACAACATGATTTGGTCATGGTATGTACAAAATGTAACTCAAAAGAGTGATTAATAAATATTACGTACCACATATAAGGCTTCTAATGCTCCCAATAAAGTTACAAGATCTGCATGAACAAACTTCCTCTCAAATGGTAGAATTAACAATGGAGATGTTACACCTGCTTTCAGAGCTCTATGGAAGAGAAATTAATATAAAAGAATACTTCTTATTCATAATATGTAATTAAAATCTACTTTAATTTCCTTCCCCCAATTTGATGTTTTCTTCCAGTATCTTTCAAAATTAAATTTAAAATTTGGTCATTGTTAAATTTGAAAAGCATGCTATAACAGTTACAGACACATTGCATTGTTTACTTTATATAGAACATTTGCATAAAATATACATACATTAAAATGATGTCCTTTATGAAGCTTCCTTAGTAAATAATAGTACACTAATTTCATCAATACATATTCTAAATAATAGTACTCCAATATTTGGGCTTGGAGAAAAAGGATTATGGTTCAAGCACAAGCAAAAGTATTAGCTGAAAAATTAGGAAATTCAGAATTTAAAGCATCTTATTGCTGGCTTGACAGTTTTAAAGTTCCTCAAAATGTTGTATGGAGCAGTGTTTGTGGAGAGGCAAATAATGTGGATGTGGACATAATCTCCCACTGGAAATCAATATTGAAAGACTTATTTAAAGCTACCATCCAATGAAACAATATTTTAAACAATCACAAAACCATGTATTTATCCATGTGATCCTAGCAAAAGCTTTGCCAATGAAAGAAAATAAATGTATTGATGGTAAACTCTCCAAAGAGCAAACTGCTGTTTTTGTTTGTGGGAACATGGAAGGAGATACGGAAATGCCACTTGTTATTGGCAAAGCAGATGATCCAGATGTTTAAAAAATTTGAACATTGGAGAGCTTCCTATGATCTAACAACACAACTCTAAACCTTGGAAAACAGCACGAATAATTGATTGATCATTGATTGGAGAGTGAAAAACTGCTGGACAAAAAGTAACTTTTCTTGGATGATGCAAAACTTGCATGGTTCCAAGCAAATACCACAAGCATAACTCATTCCATGCAACAAGAAGTTGTGTACTGCAACAAAGTTAATCACAGAAAATTTTTTATGCAGCCCCTCTTTACACAGCTGTTGATTCTGCTGATGAAGTTAGTATAAGGGTTAAAAATGTTATACTACAAATATACTATACTATAAATTAGCTATCCGGGCAATGAAAAGAGTAATTAAGGAAAGTGTCACAAAATACTTCCAAATCGATAGATTTGTTTTCTATGGAGAAGTAATAACCAATAAAATCTGACTTAAATACCGACATTAATGACCTAGCATTCATCATGGAGTATGATGTAACAAGGGTGACAGACTTTGTTAAGATAGAGGAAAACAATAACCACTGGCAGTGATTTTAACATTGATTCTTCACTGGGTAATAAAGGAACGCAGTGAGGATGATGGGGAGGACAATGTTAAGTCAAATGAAATAGAAGAAAATCGTGCAGCTAAAAGTCTGAAAAACTGTTAAGAGGTTATTCGTTGTATTAAAAAGATTAGAAATTTTTGCCTGATTTCAAAATGATGTTGATTTCTTTAGTTTGTAAAATCACTGCAAACATCGCACTGAAGGAAAACTTTTGCTCAATCTTAAAACTAAATTTTGTCATCAGTGATTATTTTCTATAAATGTTATACTAATTAAGAATTCTTACTTAAAAAATGTACTATAGTATTATGGGCATTCCTTGGCATGCCAATAACTTGTTTCTGGCATACAAAACAGGTAATAACAAGACAATTTTTTCCATTCAGACAATTTTACTTGATTTACATAAATACTTATAAATCAAAGATATCAAATAATATGTTCTGAAAAAATTTGGTTTGGACATGAAAAAAGTTTGTTAGAGATTTTGCTTCATTAGGCANAATCTAAAAATAAATTTATTTATTTTATAGTTATTTCACCTAAACTTACAAACTTCCTATAGTTGATTTTAATTTAAGTCCTGTAGAACAATCTCAAAGATGGATTTATCAGTCGATTAAGAAGCTTTACATTTCCATTCTTTTACATCACATGATTCTACTAGTTTCCCAAATCCTAATTTCAAGAAGCTCATATTGATATCTTAAAATTTTTATAGACAAAGAAAAATAGCAGTCTAACAACCTTCAATAGAGCAGATAAAATATTCTTAATTCCACACACAGTATTTGTAAATGCTTGCTACAAGCAGATGAATGTTCAAAGCAAACATAATGGAAAAAGAATGATAATAGGGGATCATGAAAGGTGATCAGGGAAAGAATATTATGCTGTAAACTTAGAACCACACATAGCAATCATTTGCAAGAGAAAAATAAAATTTTGGCAAAAGACTTCTGAACAGACGCTGCATGTCAATGTGATTTATTGTTTCATAATAAAACTGGAGTTATACAATTCACTACAATCACTCTTATCTCTAGAGAGAAGTTAATATGGATGATCACTGTAACGAATAATGAAAGTGCATAAAAAAACTCCATTATAGGTACAGAAGTGGTTAGGACTTTTAGACAATTGATCAAATATCAAATAAAGATTGAAAAATATATGATAACAGAACACAATTATTTTAATTTTGAACAAAAACTCCAAAAAAACATTTACGACATTTTTGGAATGAACGAGCGATGTAATCTCACTCTTATCATACATAGAGAATGCAGATAACAGAGTTGCAAATGTGTGGATAGTCTGGATATGATATCAGGCCGGGGCCACTTGCTCGAGCTTCTGGAATCATTATCTTAAGATAAAGCTTGAATATAATAATCAGTACCCAACATCTGTCTAATGGTTATTTTTATTATTTATCATAGATAAATGATAAAAATACAAAATTTACCGAATAGGCTTTATTTTCTTACTCTCTCGTTAAAAGAATAACCAGCACAGACAAATGGAAGGGGCGTTTCGAAAGTTCAAAAACTTTGATGCACAAATTCATCAGTTGCTTTGTATGTTACCTTTTAATGCCCTTCGCTGCTGCTTCACTGTAGCTTCTAGCATCATCATAGTCTCTGTTTATCGGACCAGTAGGAGAGTAAATTAATCGTTGAGCTGGAAAGTTCACTTCGCGGATACAACCATCGGTTTCCACAGATTTGTCAATCTGAAGGAAAATTTTATACCAGAAATATTAAAACAAGCACCCTAAAAAAACGCGAAAAATTCTTCACAAACAAAAGTAGTCGAACTTTATAAAAGAAACTTGTTAATGATACATGTAAAAGATTACTCAGCCAATCTTTCTTTTCTATTCGCCCAAAATTAAAAGTATAGTCTTCAACTAAATACCTTGATTGCTTTTTCTACCTCCGCCTTCAGTGAGCCCAACTCTAAATGGGATGGTAGAGTATGACTGACTAAAACCATTCCATCATAATCGGAGTCATTTAATGACTTTACTGTTTTCATGGGAACAATGTGCCTAAAAGAAATGCATTACAATTAGCTTATACGATAGAAACTAAACGTAAAAAACTAGAGCGCAGAATTTGAAAACGGTAATATTTCGTACGGTAACTGAGACATGGCTTTCTGTGTCTTCCCTGAGCCTAAGTTACATAGATTGTGGGATGTCTGCAGTGATTCGCCTTGTCACAAGACAATCAAACTACAATCACGACACCGGCTGTCACGCGTCGCACACGCATGCGTATTTGTCACGGAAAGATGCTGAGCGGATAGCGTCAAGTGGCTAAGTTTTAGGGATGGGTGACAGAATGTACCGATTCTTCTTAGGGTAAACGGAAATTACAAATAAATTGAATGATGACGTACAATGTTCAATTTTTATTTTTAAATGTATAAATATCGCGAAGCAAAATAGATATCCTAAAAAATCATCTCATTAAAATATAGAGGGACCTTTCAGGTCATTATATTTTTACGTAGGCACCCAATTACTATGATAATGTACTGCAATTAATAAGGAGTCCTACATTACATATCATTATTAGAATATTCTCTAAGCTAAATTAATCATAAAACATGTTAATGTATGATATTTCTCTTCCATCGTTGCCTTTAAGCAATGGCAAAATATATAATGAACCGTAAAGGCAAAAGAGACCCATGGACCTCAATTAGAAAAATTTGGACAGATTGTATCCCTTGACCTCGATTATCACGATCAGATCGCTACGCTTAAAAATCACCCAAACTTCCGAGTCCAAAGTCCCGTAATCTCCTTAACCTACAGCAAAGTCAACTGTCCCTTTCACTACATTCGACAAAATCTGCTGCGGTGGCAACAAGATGAGGTTTTTTCAGTATATTACCAAAGCCAATGGGTTATTACGCTTAGGCGTTCAAGAAGGACAGAATATCATAGATTTAGCGTCATGTGATCCTTCCATTCCTAATAACCTCCTCGATTTTATTCGAGGAGGTGAAAACATGATGAAAGTAGCAAATCGGTAATATAAGTTCTTTGATGATGATAATTTAATGACTTTTTAGTGTCTCCTTTACTAATTTAAGTACTATTTTCAGAGCAATGACTGCGAAGAAAGGAGATGTTCACAAACTTGAAGATGTTATTGTAAAGGCTCCAATTTATGGTCCAGACAAGGTAGCCTGCGTTGGGATGAACTACAGAGATCACTGTGAAGAGCTTAACGCTCCAATACCACAAGAACCGATGTTCTTCAATAAGTTCCCCAGTAGTATCGCTGGACCTAACGATCCTATTCCTTTCCCATCTCCTACTGATGTGAGTATTTCCAAGAATTTAACCTGAATGTACGATTATTTATTTTGGAATATTATATTTTTGATAAATTTATTGTTTCCAATCAATTATTTATTGATCGACGTAAAGTTATCCTTTCCTGTGATCTATGTTCGTGTTCTGCTTTAATAGTCTCTAGATTATGAAGTGGAGTTAGCATTGATCATTGGTAAAAAAGGAAAGGATATCCCAATTGAGACAGCAATGGATCATATCTTCGGATACTGTGTTGCTCATGATGTCACTGCAAGAGATTGGCAGCTCAAGAAAAATGGAGGACAGTGGCTGCTGGGTAAAACTATGGAAGCATTTTGTCCTCTTGGGCCATGTGTAGTAACTCGAGATGAAATCCCTGATCCACATTCTCTGCCTATACGCTGCTATGTAAATGGCATACTAAAGCAGAATGGTAATACCAACAAAATGGTCCATAAAGCAGATGCTGTTGTATCATTCCTGTCTAGGTAAGATTCCTTTCCTAAAATTCCAAAACTATCGCATGCTGTAATCATAAATAAAAATTCTCTATTTCTTCAGACAGTTCTCCAATTAATTAATGGAGAAGTGTAAGATAATTTCATAGTTTTCTACTGTATGTTTTTTTTCATATTGGTGATTATACGATCAACCATCCTTGTAGTTCTAGTAAAAATAAACAAACCAATGGCATTAGAAATGTAATTTTCCAAGAAATAATGAGGCCATAAATAATTCAAACATTGATCATCTTAATTTAGGAGATTCACCTTACTTGCTGAATCGTTTCTCCCATTTTCATCGAAGAATCCTTATCGATCTGGTTCCAATAAAACAAAAACCAAACTGAAATGTTGGAAGCATAGTAGATTTGTAAAGTATGAAAAGTACTGAGTAATATGAGCAAATGGTTTTAATAATATTTCAAAGCAAATATTTTGTAATTGTTAGTCATACTTAACATCTATAAGTACATAATTCACTTTTCTTACTGTATTGTTTCTCTCATCTTAAAAAATCTTGGTTTATCTGGTTTCCACAAAACAAAAACCAAACTGGAACTTGCCAGCCTCGGTGGTGTAGTGGTAAGTGTGCTAGCATAGCAATCTCAAGGTCCCAGGTTCGAATCTTGCTCGGCATGGTTGTTTGTGTTCATCTTTACTATGTTAATTGTAAGAGTGGCCTTATTAGACTAAAATTCACCTTAATAATGACATGATTATTATTATTATCATAAGGGGCCGGGTGCAAATTTCTACACAGTCCCATACTATATATGCTTCCTCTACTTTGATGATAAGAGATTGAATTAAAGCATGATATTTGACTTGAAAACATCTCTTAAAGATATGTTATTTGCCCTCCGTAAGACAACAAAGTTGCTTTTTCAAAATGTGGCCAAGTCAAACTGGGGGCCCAGATGCTGAGCATATCCAGCATATCTCTTGGCCAGTCTTATTTAAGTACGGTAATATATCCAAAACTTCTCGGTAACTTAAATCCCTAAAGGATGCTAAACTAGCTTTTTTGATCAATATAAAATGAGCTGCAGATTTTACTGCAGACTTAGAAAGACAAGGGAATACCACTATTAGAACTGCTAAAAGTTTTCTAATAATGATAATATCCTTCTCATTCTAACAGAAGCATTATCAGGATGTGAAGAAGTTCAAGTTGATTTGAAAAGCTTTTCATTACTTTAAATTAGAGGTGTATGTATGTGGTACATACGAGGGCTGTATGATAAGTACCTGTGTTAAACGACTGATGGCACCACTGACACAAAATGTGTATGCCATAATTTAACACCATCTTTAGATATGTGAGTGTCAAAATTTCAGACAGGTTAATCAGGTTGTTTTGTTTTGATAGCTGTTGAAAGTCAAGTTCGTGTTTGCTTGCCACCATGTAGAAAGAGCGATATCAATCAGTGATTTGATTTCTTTTTTTGGATGAGAAGACGTGTGAGGAAATCAAGGTGAAGTTGCATGCTGTTTATAAGGACCATGCACCTTCGGTGACTACTATCAGATATTGGTTTAATGAATTCAAGCATGGCCGAACATCCATTTTTGATGAAGAGCGCCCAGGCCATCCGATTGAGGTGACTACGGAGGATATGGTTCACAAAGTCCATGATATCGTGCTAGCAGATCGCCGTCTGAAGATCAGAGATATTGCTGACATTGTAAACATCTCAATTTAATGCATACAAAGTATCCTACACAAAAAATTGGGCATGAGAAAGCTATTGTGGAGATGGGTGCCACATTTGCTCACAGTGGAGCAAAAACGGAATCGCATGTCAACCACGGAGCATTATTTGGATGGATATTTCAGCGCATTTTTTGGATGGCTTGAAAAAGTTAGAATATTGCTGGACTAAATGTATTGAGTTGAAAGGAGACTATATTGAGAAATAAGTTTAAAAGAAGTTTAAAAAATGCATTTTCAGGCCTAACACAGGTACTTATCGTACAACCCTCGTAATTTCACACTCTGAAGAAACTTAATTTTCATTCACCTGAAATCCTTACCAATTTTGAGAACATTAAGAACTTAAATTCTGCAAGGCAACTTCTCTATAGAAGTGACAAATAATAATGACAAATATTACTTTCCATCATATATAATTTTTCAGTCAGTCTTATACCAACCTGGTTTATTCATTAAATTACCTATGTGTATAATAATAAGGTTGAAACCTTGTGTACAAATTTAAAAAGAATCACTTTGGAAAATATTACACCTTAACCTTGTGTCCTAAATAATTTTTATATCAAAGCTTTTGTTCTGACATTGCTTTCTTAAAAATCTAGATTTTGCACACTGCTACCAGGAGATGTGATTCTTACTGGAACTCCTCCAGGTGTTGGTTGTTTCCGAAAGCCTCCTGAATATTTGAAGGTGAGGATTTTTTCATTGTGTTTTCACTTTGAACGTTAACATTTTCTTTTAATGTTACTTTTTCCTTGCAGGCTGGAGATGAAATTGAATGTGAAATAGAAGGAATTGGAAAATTTAAAAATAAAATTGTTTAATGAGAAAATATAAGTGCAAAGTACAAGTTAGCCCAGTGTAATAAATCAAATTTTATTCTAAAATATGAGTGGCATTTTGGATGAAAATTATAATAAAAAAGAGCATTTTTCAAAACTTTTTAAATTTAATTGCATACTTAATTCACCTCTCATTATATTTCTGGGAAACTGTGCAGAATTCAAATCTTAAATTAGAGGTTTGAAGGGTAAAGGTAGTTAGCAAAAATACTTGAGCCATGAAAAACAGATAAGGTCTTGAAAATATGTGGTAGTGAGGATTTTTATAATTATATGGAATATTTAAAATTTTCACTTATCACAATTGAAATTAATGCTCAGAGAATACACCTAAGTCTATAATTTATTTATTTTCAAATGTCATGGACATTTTGTAACAACATCTTCGATCTAATTACCTATGTAATTTTATCCTTCTTTCTCAAAGGAATCACAGTAATTATTGCAAATTTTCAAAGAAATTGGTGGAAGGTAAATAATTATGATAAAATTCAATCAATTTCTGTAAAATTGTATTTGGTCCAGAACATTGATACAGGAAGCCAGGCATTCCTCATAACCTTTACTCAAGAGCCAAAATGAATTGTTACTGGAACCTACCAGTGGCTTAAATAGTGTTTAAATCCATCACAGTATTTAAAATAAAGCCACTCCTTCTTTATGTTATAATTCATCAACATGGAATACAAATAACTTACTGATTGAATGAACTTACTTTAGAGTTTCCTCCATTGGTGAATGTAAACCGAGGTGCTTGTATAATATTAAGCTCCAGCAAATTTGCTTTTCATACTTGGTTGTCATTCTTGTCAAAGGTACAGGAGAGATAATAAGAATTATCATTTATTAAAATGATTATAATAATTAGAATTTCCATTTTTATTTTAAGATTAATTCTTAACTTCTACATTAATTATTTTAAACTTTAAAGAAAAGAATTAAGCTCAAAGTTACATTGGGATACATAGCATCAATTGCAAAATGAATGCAGATGAGAATGTAAACAGTTTTGGTTTTACCTGACTCAGCATTTTGTGGAAGGGATTTTTCTTTCTTTGAAATTTTTTAACATATATTCAGAGATCAGACCTTAAGTTTCCCTGATCATACTCAGGAAAAACTTGATCATAGGTAAAAATTATGCATCAAATTAAATGCTAAGAATGCATCGTCTGACATTGAGACATGGTTTGAAAAAATAAAAATTACCATTTTTATCAAAATTCTTGGGTATTTGTTATTTATGAAACTTTGGAGATTTCTGTTCCACCAATGTAGAAAGAGCAAGAATGCAGTCATGAAAAATCTTTTCTTCTCCCAGCTTTTCCTCTAGATACCATTAAGAAATGTTTTAAACCATGCTCTTTGCCTTAAACTTAATTTTAGTGAATAGTTTAATCAAAAGGTTTTATATTTTGCCAATTAATTATATAGCACTCAACCATATAGCACTCCTTCATAAAATTTTATGGAGAGCTATATGGGTTGAGTTATAAAATTTCTTTGGTGGAAGATTAATTCTCTTACATGATGCAAACCAAGTCGTGCACAGATACAGTGTAGAAGTAAAATTATCTTATTGTTTTTAAGAAAGCTTATATGTCCAAATGAAAATGATAATTGTAGACTGAATTATGTGAGGAAAGGAAATCAAGTTTAAAGAAAAGAAATAATGTGAAGTTTTAAAATAATTTTAATTGTTTGTATAAAGTGCACAACAGAACAATTGTTATTTTAAGTTATTCTCATATTCGGAATAACCAACCATTGATATATATTTTTAATTGGCGTATATATACGCCATTTAACAATAGTCCACTAAGCAAATAATACGGCCGATATTCTTGTGATACAGTTAACAAAAAAGATGAGTTCCCGATTATTTCTCCCCTGGAAAATCGCAGACATAACGCCTTGTCTTTATTAATCGATATTCGCGCCCAAAAACCACTTTCAGCAAATACTTGTGTACGAGGGAGAAAATGAAGGAATTGGTAAACCCTGTGAAAATGCATCAACGCGCGCTTTTTTCGTACATGATATATCAGATATCTTTTAAAAGGAGTTAAATAAAAATGAGGCTTGTAAAGAACGATACACGGTCAACATGGAAAGCTAATGTGACAATATCCAAAGTCAATATTAGCTACAGAGTGCGAATTACTATTTTCCTTCATGTTAGCGTCTTACTTAGCAAGCAATCGTGACAAGCAGATCAGAATATGCAGACTGTAGAAATAAATGAGACACGAGCGTTTTATAAATGTAAGGAAAACTCAATGAACGAGACGGACCTAAACATTTTTGGGCATTTTCTTGAGTCATCTCCATAGAAACATTACATACCCACATCGCAAATTATCTTTTATAGTTAGCATAAATCAAAACGCAGCAACAGGATTTTACGAGAAGATGGTTACGAAAAAATATTTTCTTACTATGAACTAGGTAAGTACAGTTACGGGGTACAGAATTCGATGGTAAATCATCGGACAAAGCAATATTTAACATCAGCAGAGCCTAAAAATCTAAGACCTACTTACAACTTCCATAATATATAATACATCATAAAATATTACGGCTGTTTGAAACGATATCCAGCGATTCTTTCCTGTGAGATTCAAAAAATTGGAAGAAACCCGCCAACCACCTGTCATACATTACTCAATCATGCTGATCATACTCGTGCGCGCACATGAGAAGCGTATAAAAATCGATGAAAAGGTAAAATTGATAAATTTGAACGAAAACGAACTTTGTGGACCTGAATACTATCATTTAAGATGAAATTTATAATTGCTTAAAATAAGCCACACCTCATTTGACTATATATTACTTCCGAGGCTCAGTACTTACGTGATTTCATAAAATTTACAAATATAGTAGTATTAACAGTATTGTTAAAAGTGCTTCGGCGTTATCGCTATATCATTCTTTGTAAACATTTTGACTGAAAAAGAAGAATTCAGGAAGTGAGACTTTAAAATGCCGGTTAACCTGAAACAAATATACTCCGTTACCTAATTGTAGTAAATTTCTCGTAAAAAATTATCATTCAAGGCCAAATATCACAACCTCTACGGCGTAGAGCAAGAGAAATTTCTCCTTCCTATTCTGAGACTGCATTTCTGCAAACGAAATGAGGTTTCTTCAATACATCGCAAAAAACGACGGATCACTGCGATTAGGAATACAAGAAGGGCAGAATGTTTTAGATTTGTCATCATGTGATCGTTTAATTCCAAATAACATGCTCGATTTTCTAAAAGGCGGGGAAAACATGATGAAGGCAACAACCCGGTAATTTCTACATATTTATAGATTTAAAAAATAAGGTATGTGTTCCACAAAAGTAACATTAATCCCTTTCAGAGCTTTGGCAATGAAAAATGGAGATATATATAAGATGGAAGACATTATTATCAAGGCTCCAATCATAGGACCAGATAAAGTAGCTTGTGTTGGCATGAATTACAGAGATCACTGTGAGGAACTCAACGTATCTGTACCAGAAGAACCTGTTATATTTAACAAGTTCCCTAGCAGCATAGCTGGGCCAAATGAGCCTATTCCTTTACCATCTCTAACTGAAGTAAGAATCCTAAGTATGCTTTCATTCAAATTAATCAATTTTATAATTCAAGAATGAGCCAGAACAATTACCTTAATAGACTGATACAAATTACTAACAATTATGATATATAAGATATAATAAATTTACCTCTTCGAAAGGCTCTAGACTATGAGGTGGAGTTAGCTGTAATCATTGGCAAGAAAGGAAAGGAAATCCCACTTGAAAGTGCTATGGACCATGTTTTTGGATATTGTGTTGCTCATGATGTCACAGCTAGAGATTGGGTTGTTCAAGGGAAGAATGGAGGACAGTGGCTACTGGGTAAAACAATGGATGCATTTTGCCCTCTTGGACCTTGCATAGTAACTAGAGATGAAATACCTGATCCACATTCTTTGTCCATACGTTGCTCCATCAATGGAAAACTTAAGCAAAATGGAAACACAAACAAAATGGTCCATAGGATAGATGCCGTGGTGTCTCGCATGTCAAGGTATGCTCTTTTTCATGATAAAGAATTTGATACAAAATCTACCATTATTATTAATACCCTGCTTTATTAATATAACAAGAGTTGATATAAGGAAAGTTGAACTTTATGATTCAATTACTAAAAAATCAAAGTAAATATAATCACAACTACAGTTCAATCAGAATTCCATGAGTTAATCAAATTATGCAAAGAATCACTTCAATTATACTGTCTAACATAGTTTACCAAATGTATACTTCTCTTGAGTAAAAAATACTTATATTTACATCAGTTGGAGACAAGAATTCTAACTAATCTGCTTAGTGTTTTCTTATAGGAAGACAGTTGAATTGAATAACTGAACATCACAATAAAAGAAGAATGTCTCCAAATACAACAAAACCTTTTTTAGTATGAGGAGTATGAAAATAAATTACCCTTGCTCTTTTTCTGATATTTAGAACTTACAGGAAGCAATATTGATCCATTATTTTCAGCTTAGATTTATATAATTAAAATAGAGTGATTATGTTGCTACTCATACATATATATAACAATATTAATACCCTCAACCATTAAGTTAACTTGAAAGAGTTAATTTTCTATAAAATTGAGAATATAATTTTTGTACCAGCAATGTCAAACCTTTCCTTGAAACACTGGGACAGATCACACAGTCTGTGTGAATCAGTTACAGAATTTGCAATCCTTTAACCAAACACATATTGGGTGGAAAAAGCACAGTAATCAGCATCAATATCTTGTAACACCCCTACCACAATCAATTTAATTTTCTTTGTTATTTTTAGTTGCTGTCATTTTAATAATTAGAAATTGTGACTTATTGCAATTAAAAGGATTTCAAGGGGGGCAATAAATAAATTTGAGATATTGCCATCCAGCTTCTTCAGAATCAGAATCTGATCTTTCAGATCTGAAATCTGGGACAGTATATGGTACTGACCCTGGGCTTGAAAGGCTAGTTAAAGTAAAGCAGGTTGTCTGTCTGTACAGCCATTAGCAAGGACCAGCCAAGAAGGGGGTTCAGCGAATGCCTACGATCTGGGTCCCATTTTAGAAAGTAAATTTGTAATATTGTTATTGGTAAATGGTATACTAGCAAGAAATATTACTAAAATATCACTTCAAATTAAAAATTACTTTTTATGTGGGCAGAAGAAGTAAAGAAAAAAGGTCCATGGAAATTCTTACCCTGGCCTCCTACCTTTTGTAGATGGCCAGCCCTCACAAATACCAAGGCTAGTTGAATCCTCAATCGAAAAGAAAGAAATCAATATAACTATGCCAGGGTTAAAAAGTAAAACTAAACCGAGAATACTAAAATTACTGCTGAATTCCACAAGGGAGAATGCATGCAAAATATAGAGCTCTGAGTCAATGCTATGATCTTCAAAATGAGTATGGAAACTTAGTATTTCATGAATAGCATTCTGAAACCTTATATAGTGCTCTAAAATTATATGTTAATAATAATCTTTCTTACTATACAAGTCATTGTTAGGAAAATTTCTTTTTACACCATCCAGGTTTTGCACACTACTACCAGGAGACGTTATTCTAACAGGAACTCCTCCTGGTGTTGGCTGTTTCAAAAAGCCACCTGAGTACTTGAAGGTAACATTTCAATAATGATACTCTAACTTAAACAGTTCAAATTTCCTTTTAATAATATTATATTTACTTTCAGGTTGGAGATGTTGTAGAGTGTGAAATTGAAAGAATAGGAAGAATACAAAATAAAATTGTCTAACAAATTGAAGAAATAACATCTAACTTAACCTAAAATCACATAAAATAAATGGTATCCAGCGATACTTGGTGGAATGACATAGTTAAAATATTTAATTCAAAATTTATACAAATCCACAAAATTTTTTATAATAATATTTACTGGTTTCGGTGTTAGTTTACACCATCATCAGAATTTACAGGAAAAGGAGAAAGACGTTGTAAAGTACATAGGAATGGGGGGAACAAAGTAAGGAAATTCATCTCCAAACATGCAGTTGAGCACAAGACTGCCTTTTTAAATAAATCGGGACGTTCACATTCTGCCGACCATTTACTCGACACAAACCACTCTTTCTTCTCACCGCTTTGTGAGCCGGCTGCCTCAGTGAGGACCTCGGCCGGCAGGTTGTGCCACTATGTGGAGACTGCCAGTCTTGCTCACAAAGCATTCCCTTAACAGTGTGAGAGAGACGCGGCACGGTAGTTCAGTGGTTAGAATACCTGCCCGGAAAGTGGGAGACCTGGGTTCGAGTCCCAGTCGTGTCGCTATTTTTCACACTTGTTATTCCTTTGGGATTT
>KZ308166.1:1572245-1605291 GCA_000376725.2 Ladona fulva
AAACTTATCGAAAAGCTTCCTATGGTATTCAAGTCTTCTATCACCAAGCGAGTTCCATCTGAGGGATTCAATCCTAGCCGAAACACTGCTGTCAAATCTGAAATCTCCCTTAACGAACCTAGCTGCCCTACGTTAAACCATCTCAAGATGGGTTGTTAATCCTACTTCGTGAGGATCCCAAATCACACAGCAATACTCCAGGAGAGGACGAATCAGGGAAAAGTACGCTATTTCTTTTACTCTTGATGAGTAACCCCTCAGGGGGTTACTCATCAAGAGTAGGGGAGGGTGGCAGTAGGGCCAGAAAGGTTAGTAACAAATTGATATGACAATTTTTTTTTAAATATTAATATTATATTTTATAATCTTTTATATAAAAATATCATTTTACTGGGAGGAGGAACTCCATAATATTATACAATACGCAACTCTATGAAGGAAGAGACTATTATATAATGTCAATAGTTAATGGGCATGAAAAATTCAACCAACTCAAATGGTGAACTGAAATTTTAACCCTCTCATCAATACACAGTTAGCTTTAAGAAAAAATGAGGAAGGGAATTATTTAATCAAAAATATTGGATTAAAAAAGGCAAAAAGTAGTGACTTAGGTATGTAATCAACATGATCCAGCTTAACTTGGTGGAAAGCTATAATGAAATAAACATGAAATTATGTTACTTATTTGACTTAGGTAATCTGCTAAGTATTTCTGAGGCAAATGATTGAAGATTGAAGCAATTGAAACAGGAACATGAAAATGATCAGACAAAATCTACCATAATGATGATGTAGTCCAAATCAAGCAAATCTCTGGCTGTAGCAGAAATGTAGAGCATAAGAAATCTGAAGCAGAATATAATGCCTGATTTTATATGATTCATCTCTGAGAGCAAATGAAATCATTGGAGAGCTTCATAATCAACATAAGAATTTAAGTACATCAAATATGAATCAATGTGCAAGACTGATGTGAAGAAAGTTTCTCCTTACAGCTCCAAACTCCAACTCGAATAGAAAATGCTTGACAACTACAAAAAAACTAAGTACCTACCAAAAATATTCCATTAGAATTTTAAAGCTTAAGCATATCTTAACTTAAACACAAACTCTCATCAAAATCGACCTATATTCACAATGGAACACCAGGTATTACTTGGATGTTGCTACAAAGAAGAGTTTTAATCATACTTCATACAGTTTTTGTTGTGAAAGGTAATGGAGGGGCAATCACATTTTAATACAAGAAGGAAATCTTAAAAGATCTGAAAACCTGGATTTGGAGCTAACTAGATCAGACTGTAGTACTCTGCCAATTGATTAAGACATTGCAGCACAAATAAATACAAACTTGTAATACAAACTGGTTCTCCGCCTTTATGAAATTCAAGGTCTCTATTCTCGGGCCAATAATGGACCTGGATACAATATCACCAATTTTGATTTAAAAAAATAATTTGGCACATTCTTAAACCAGTCCCTCTTTCTAATCAAATGGGCCACAAGGGAAAGACATGATACAAGAAAACAAAGACACAGCAATCACTCAGCCTCTACTAGTTGTTATTACTTGAAGACATAGAAGTCCTAAACTCATATTTACAATTAATTCAATGGAATAATTAGCTTTGCCACATCTAATAAAACAAATTAAAACTATGGAAAGTTTTAGGGGGAACACAATCTATCAGCGAGATCAAGCAAAATGTATTTGTGAAAGTGGTGATTACAAGCTAAAATCTCTTCATCCAGAATCGTATTCGATTACAGTGAATAAGGTAATATTAACTATTGCAGACAACTTTTACAGCTTAGAATTTTGGCAGTCTTTGTAATATATAGTATGTGGATTTCAGCACATGGACAAGAGAGAGCAGATCTTATTACAACATACATGATCAATGTTATCATGATGGAGACATCATACAGATTCTATTAGTCACCATTAACACATTTTAGAACCACTGTACTAAGCTGGGTTGAACAATAATAAGCAATACCAGCTATAACTAACAGATCTCACAATGTTCACAGAACTCACGTTCAAAGGCTTGAAGATGCTTTTGCAGCTTTTATCCAATAAATATACCTTCAATTTTTAGGTCTAAATTTGCAAAAATAAGAAAAACATCATTACATGACAAACCTGCCGAATTTTCTCTCTCTCAATGCCTGGTTGCCAGTCATTTGATGGAGGTATTGCCATGTTACCACTGTACTTGGTTCTACTCTGAGAACCATGCAATGGTGAGCGTGACCTACAGATTAAAAATTCTTGTTAACTCTGATGATCAACAATATATTGAATTGTAATGTAAATAATAACTATTAACGATTATAATAAATATTAACGATTTAGATCAAAATAACCAAAAATTAACAAAAATCGAGGGTTAAGTTTCCCAAACTTAAAGTGATTCTGCAAAATTCAGATGCATTAAACCAAGATTTAGTATCTCACTTCTGAGTTACCAAAACTTAATTTCATAGAAATGCTCATAGTGAAACAAAGCTTCAATTTAAAGATGTTGATAAAGTTTCAATAAACTTCTAACAAACTGCTAGAAACAGAGAAAAGGCAAATTTAAATCATAACCAAGAAATATCCTATTAATCATCATTTAAATAATTTACTCATCTTTAAACCCTTGAATTAGCTGGAATACATTAATTACCTAGAATAACATGAAGAGCAATCAGAACTCCAAGATGGAGAACAGGATCGAGAGCGCCGACTTCTATGATTCACCTCACAGTCCTTTCCACTTCTCCTTCTACTCCTCCTCCTTTGATGGCCCTCATCCCGGCGAGGGGATGAGGAAAGTGATGATGGTGGAGTGGCAGAATGAAGTGAAGATGAAGGAGATGATCCTTGCGAGGTTAATGAAGTAGGAGAGGTCAACTGTGCATGCCCCCTTTGCCCAGAAGAGGACCTCCTTGAGTGTCTGCCTCCACTCTTTCCACCACTACAAAATGTTAACAAGGAGAAGACAACACTGTTGCAGTATTTTACTACACTCAATACAGTATTTTGCATTTGATCCAAGGCAATATATTATTTTGGATATTAACTTTTGCATGCTTTGCAATTAGTATGCTTAATGCAAACAATTACCAATTATTCCAGTATTTCAAAGTAAATAAAAAATATTTATTTGAAAATTCTTCCTTTGGTGAAAGAATATGAAAGCTACTAAGATGAGTGATTCTGAATGATGGTAGTCATCTTGACCACTTCTCACTGACCGTAACGTTTAAGTATTATTAAAGAGAATTGGCTAAGGTCATCATCAGGTTACAGTTTTGAAGTATATCAAAATTTCAGCACCTGCTTTCAGGATATAGTGCTTCATCCTGACGATGGCACCAGGACATTGCTTCAAATTATACTCCTTTTTGCTAAACTTCAAAGCATTAACCCAGCTGACAACCAGAGAAAATTTTCTGCATCATCTATGCCACAAAAGCACCATATCATTCTTAAAATTTTATTCATAGGGCTATGGTACTCGATTACTACCTCTCATGGAGTATTTGTACCCCCATAGGATAGGGAAACTTGTCTAAAGGGTATGGAGAATAATTGGCAAATAGGTATATTATGTTATTCAATTATTCCAAAAGTATCTGTTTCAAAAACATTTCCATGATATTTCATGTTGATACATTGGTTAACTTTTCAATTCACTTCTTGTTATGTTGAGTAAGGTGTACAGATAATTAACTTAGAAGCTAAAGCAGATATGGGAACCAAAAGGGTTAAAAATCCCTCACAGCATTCTGGTTCACTGTCAGTGAGAAATGCATTACTAGCCTTGTCATATGTCTAATTAACATGCATTCTCTTAAAATCTTTTGGTAGCTTATGGCAGAAGGAGTTGTAAAGAACCAGCCTTTGAACTGATAAATAAAAAACAGAAGTTATCTAAGATACAACTTTGGAAAATGGAGTTCACTCTGAATTGTAGAAGAAACACAATCTTTAGGGTACACTATAAAATCTAATTACATTGCAAAATTACTTTATAACTTCATTATAATTTTAAATGCAACATAAAATGGAGCAATTTCTGAGAATAGCTAAAAACATAGGAAATTAACTACCTTTCATTTGCCACTTCTAACTGAATCTGATGATGAACCACTCTATCTTTTGCCTATACCTTTCACAGATACATAATACATGAGACTTAATTCAAGTAATGTATGAACATAATTTAGAAATGTCCCAGGAAAACAGAACATCTAAGAGTATTTCTGGGCATTACTATAATATCAAATCATGCTAACCTGCAAAGGAGAAAATCTATCCTATGAGTAGTTACCACTAGAGCAATGAACTAAGTCAGTAACATCTTAAATCTGTCTCCCAACTTTCATGGTTGCAAGTCCTACTTTCTGACAATGAGTCCTCAAGACAACTATCATTTCCTGGCCCATAAGACATACCGTGATTTTCCAGGTGGACGAAGCAAAAATTATACACACTCTAATGTAAGCAGCTTATAAGTGAAACAGAGAAACTAGATTCATTAAAGAGTGTTAATTTATGGAATAATGAAACAAAAGTGCAACATTGCTAAACAGGCTTCACAGAGATTGGAAGATAAAACCCATTAGTCAAAGCATAATATTGTTTACAATTACTATTGTATGGCTATTCCTTACATCAAAAGAAAATTCTCACCCTCAGCCAATTTTAGATTAAATTTTCATGGGAAAAAAGTGCATCTTATGAGCCAGGAAATATGGCGAGTCCAAGAAATGTGCAAAGAGTTAGTTTTACCGATTGACAGATTTATATTTACAGTCTCAATTTTGCCCCAAATAAAGATGTTATTTACTTATTTTAAGGAATAACAAATGTGAAAAATAGCGACATGACTGGGACTTGTTATTCTTTGGGATTTAGCTGCACAACTTCAATGTGCAAAATTTAACACCTTTACCTCAATCCATACTTATTTTAGGATGGATAGCACTAAAATATTAGAATATTTATTTTCAATTAAACAAATTATTAGAAACATACAAATCAAAATGAATAAAATTAAATGACATCAACCTGCTTAAGTCACACCATACAGGCTCAAGTCCAAACATTTGGGAAACCCAGGTTTGAATAATATTCAATCTTATAAAAACTTTTATAATTTGTGTAGCAATTTGAAATGAGAATTCATAATCTATCAATTCACCTCGGAATAAGATAAACCATGATGTACATTATTATGAGAGACAGTTAAACTAAATAATCACTGATTTTTTAATTTGTTTAATGATCACTTTTCCCTAGAATCCCTTATCTTATTAAAAAGAATCAACAAAAAACATTAGATAAACACATCTTAATGATCACATCATAATCACATCTTTCCATGCTACATAACTGGTTGAAAATGTGATAAAACTCACCTTCTAGGTCTTGCGTTCTGACAGCAACCTTTTTGAGGACGGTTAGATCTACAATGGCAGCTGTGGCGACTGTGCCTATGACGACGATGCCTTCTCCTTCCCTGACGCACTGAAGATGATGATGATGAACGAGAAGAGTATGAAGAGGCAGATCCATACGATGAATGAGAAAGAGTCGATGACACCGAGGATGAAGACCCAGACCTCCTCTGGCGGTGTGATGAACGATAACTGCGACGTTTGAGATCTCGAGATCTTGCTGTTCTGTTTCACATAAAAACCAGAGTTGAAACATGGTATTAACATTGTTTGATTTCCAAATTAAAAATAAGGCCGTACGTTATACATTGTTCAAGACAAATAATGCAGTCTGTATATCAACCAGAAGGATTTAGATGTGAAGATCTTTATACGGAAACAAAAGTAAGATTTTAAAATCAAAATGCCTAATAAAACATTTCGACAGCTTTAATTATAATAGGCTTAGATTTTTAAATAAATATTAGACAGATATCAAGCACTTAGAAAAGATTTCACAAATTAATTCCTCTGAAGATAAGGTAAATGAATTTCGAAGGAACACCCTCTCTTTTCTTAAAATAGAAATTAAAGGACTAGCTTGTCCTTGATTCTTAAACATTTAGAATGTAATTTTGCTAATCAAACAAATTTTAAATGAAAACTAAGATTCTTCTGTCCTTTTAACGACAATCTAGGATGCAAAGTTGTCCAATGTCAACAAATACATGAAATTATTCCTCAAGTCCTTAAAAACATTGGAAGTGAAACAAAATCTTTGTATAGTTTTACAAAAAATTTTCTTTGAGTATTTAGTTCTGACTCACAGAGTCATTATCAAATAAGATCTTACTTTGCAAAGGCTTTTCTGTTTCAATTCTTAAGATCGAGTTACATTAATTTACAGCTTCAACAATTGATTAAATTAATTGCTGTAAATGCTGAGGACACAACTGAGTTTGTTCAAGATGACTTCTACCAGAGTTGTCCAAGCATTTATCTCTAGTGGCCTACATCAGCATCTACAGAGACTTACACAGCAGTAGATAATAATTCAAAATTTTTACAATTCAATATGATGCACCAACCCAGAGCTCCCTCTGAGCAGCCAGTATTGGGTATCCTCTAGTACCAACCGTTACCATGGCCAATTAAATGTGGTTTAAGATGGTTTCCTGGAATCTTGATTCTTTTTTATAATTGGAAATGACAATAACAAGGCAAATTGAAGTGAGAGTGGTAAAAGATACTGAAGCCACTTTCATCTATAGAGCATTATGTAATCTAAGAACAATATCTCTTTAAGCTTCTCAGCCTTTATCTTTGGCCATTATAACAGAGAAAAAGATTCCAATAAATTTGTTGGGGATAGATTAGAAGAGGGCCAACAACTACCTACTGACAAAAATTAATTGGTAAAATGATTTCGAATTTGGCTATGTACAGTAAGTTAAAGCATGGCATCTTACTTTTGTCAGAAAACTCCAATACCTTTTAATAACATTCAAAAACATTATTTATCTACTCTATCACAGAGGATGATGTTCAACATCCAAACTGGTTCTACAAACTAACAATTCTAAGGAAGTAATTTTCTTTCTGTTTTCTTCCTTTCATTCTAAAAATGATACTCATAATCTCTCTAATTTTGTGTCAGCTTCTACCTTACACCTCTAAGAGGTTCACAACCTGGGGTATCTGTACAGCAGTCACACACTAAAGGTACGTCTACACTATGCCAATCTGATTTTTCCACACAGCAAAGCAGATTAACTTCACAGAATCAACATGCGTCCACACTAAATTTTCAGTCTAGAAGTATGCAAATGTAGTCTAGAATGCATGCAAAGTGAGTAAAGAGATGAAGACGATACAATTTTGGTGGCAGCGGCCGCTGTTATTATTGACACTTATACAAGCATGTAAAAGGCGAAGAAGATTGTCTAGCTCTGCAAGCTGACATTGAGGAGCTAATGATATAGAGCGCAGAAAACAAGATGGCTGTAATTACCGGGAAGACAAAGATAGTATGTTTCAACCAAGGTAGACCTAAAGTTGAATTTAGTTACATATTAGAAGGTAAGGTTATGCAAGCAGATAGTGAATGCAAATATCTCAGAGTGATCTTCAAACAAAGTTTACATTGGGGGTCACAGATAGACGCTGTACTTTCAAAATCCTACATGACCCTGCACTTCACGATGAGAACATTAGGAAGATGTTCCAGAAAAACTAAAGAAATCACCCACAAATCAATGGTCAGGCTGATAATCGAATATGGATCCATCGTATGGGATCCCTATCTCGTCAGACAAATTCATAAAGTTGAAAAAGAACAGCAGCAAGATTTGTCATGAATAATTTTAAAAGGGAAGAAAGTGTAACGAAAACATTAGAGATGCTAGAATGGGACACTATGGAGAACAGAAGGATGGTATCTAGATTAGGTGGTGTTTATAAGGCATTTACGGATAAGCCTGCTAGGGGAGATATTAGATGTAGGCAGAAAGATCCCATATATAGAGGCTGTTTGGACCACTCATTTAAAATCGAACCTCTACCGCAACAATGAACTGGGGGAAGTATTCTTTTTTAAATAGAACAGTTAATGATTGGAATGTTTTACCCTCAGAAGTTTTTGAGCCATTTCCTGATAAGTTTGACAATTTAAAACCAAGATTAATTTTAGTCTGTGTAAATTACGTACTTAATAATCCTGTTTTTTATTGACGAGTTGATAAAGTAACTTTGACTTTGTAAAAGTAAAGTAAATGTAATATGATTTTTGTTTTTTTTGTAAATGTTATATATTTGTAAGTGATTTATGTTAAACCATGCTGTATCGTACTTACGATGTTCTTCTTATTGCGTATTTATTATGTAGATGTTATTGTATTTATGACGCCTGATGATGTACTATTCTGTTCTGTTTTTGTAAACTTTAACTGCGCTGCCACCTAGCCAGTTGGCTAACTTGNTAATTTTAGTCTGTGTAAATTACGTACTTAATAATCCTGTTTTTTATTGACGAGTTGATAAAGTAACTTTGACTTTGTAAAAGTAAATGTAATTTAATTATTTTTTGGTTAATGTTATATATTTGTGAGTGATTTATGTTAAAGCATTCTGTATCGTACTTATGATGTTGTTTTTATTGCGTATTTATTGTGTCAATATTATTGTATTTATGATGCTTGATTGTGCTGTATTTATGATGTATTTTAATGTTCTGTTTTTGTAAACTTTTATTGCGTTGCCACCTAGCCAGTTGGCTAACGTTTGATTTAATAATAATAATATAGATCAGTTTATGTAAAAGGATGAGCCATCTCAATGCACAGAAAAGGAGATTTTGGGTCTTTCCAATTCTCAAGAGTTGTAATAGATAGAGCATGAGTTATTTAATGAAGGACTTGATTTTGGATGATGAAGATGGATTGAATTTAGAATACAGATGCGACGTGGGTTTCAAGAATTTCTTTCGCATGACAAACAGTGATTTTCAAACGTTCAAAGTGGACCTGTATCTTGAGTGAAGCAGCCAAAAGCTGATGGGGTTTGCAAACAGTAGCATCCCCACAACAATTGTGACCATGCAGCTTCCTTTGATCTTACCGCCACTGATCAGGTACGTATCAACATACTGATTGGTATAATGCAGAAGCCAATGGTTGCGTCCTCACTACCTCTGCCTTGCTGATTGGCATAGTGTAGACGTACCTTAAGGATGTGCCTCATTGCACTTAAGTTAGGGGAAGAGGAAAATGGAAGGGGTAAGTAATGGGGAGCTCATTGCCGATGGAAGGTGAACTTGCATGGGCTATAATTAATCTTGTCAAGCAATACTTGGCAGAATTCCATATCACTGATGTAGAAATAAATGCTAATTAAAACAGTACAAGTGATTAGCATTTATTTCTACATACATCAATTGCATGGACTTCTAACAGCATGCCAACAGTAAATGCCCATGTATTCTACCTACCCCATTTGGTGGTTGGCAAAAACAAGAAAAATGGTTCTTCACATCCTTAGGCTGAAACAACTATACCCCCTGGGTATACACAATACTTTTCCAAGGGATTGTTGAATAGTAGTTAAGTATATTACATTATTAAGTTGTTGTTTCAGGTACATTCCTCTACTATTACAAGTTAGTATTGTTAAGCAAAATTTCCCAGCAATTCCATAATCACATTGTGGTTGACTTAAGTAATTTATCTCTTATTGCGTCATATAGCATACATAAGTTAACTCACTTACAAGGCAGGGAGTGTATGGGAAACAAAAAGGTTGGGAAAACACTGCAATAAATCAACTCATCTAACCTGATAAATAAACAAATCTCTTTTGAAAGTACAAATGACTATAGTTATGTTACTACATCTTAAGCAACAATGAATCTTCCTTGCCAACTGCAGCTTTCAAAAGCAGTGTTATAATCATATGTTTCGTTATATTCTTTGACTTGGTTTCTAATACATCATCAATTGCATTTAGCCAGTTTTCTGCCATTATTATGCATGGAAAACCAAAATATGCTACTTTGAGCTTTATTTCCCATATTCTAGATGCACTCATATTTATCTTCTTTAATACATACATTGCTAATTATAAACATGAATAGTAGTAATGAATAAGTCAATTTGATACACACTTATGATCATAAACACACTAATATTCTTCAAATATGATAAGATTAAATGGACCTACATCATCCTAGGATCCGCTAATGGGATTGATAATTTTATACCGAACTTTTTGAAAATTATATGAATACTTTCAGCAATGAAATTAAATAATTTATGTTCCCAAAATCAGTTATACCATGAGTGGTAAGGATGAACAGGAGTCTTAATATATTTGACCAAAGCACATATAGTAATTGAGAAAAAGAACAAATATTACAGTGCATTTCTTGGTGGATATACTTGCATAATTACTGTTTATGCAATAAATAATTTATGGTTTTAAACTTAGTATTACAGAAGAATAGCATTTTACAGAAGACCAAAATTTAATTCAGTCTATTATAGGTTACTAGCAATTTCAAATTAAATAACCGGATTTAAGTAGCGAAAATTATTAACTTACCTTTTCTGCTCCTCTGACTCTTTTCCAATAGCACCAAGAGTATTTTCTTCATCTTCATCACATTTTGTCTGAACCTCTACGCTATGCATTTTTGGCTTATCACTAATTTCTGACTGATTCACTTCCTTTACCGGCACATTTTCAGGTGATTCTTTTTCCTCTGTTACCTTCTCACATTTTTCTACTTTTTCAGCAGGTTCCTTACTACCTTCACCATCTACACTCACCACATCAATTTCATCCTTTGGCACATTAGTCTCTGACTGTGGCAATGTAGATGGCGAAACTTTCTGCTTCTCTAATTCTACCCTACGGCTGCGATACTCCTGCAGGTTGAGCTTTCGCTTAGGTTTCTGCTTTTGTTCCTGAGATTCCAGCTTAGGCACTGTTCCACAATCACTACTGGCATTTTCAGCAAGAACTTGAGGTGCTTTAGATGCTGAAACACTTTGGCAAGTACCGACATCCTCTCCAGCATCACTAACTTCACCAGATTCAAGGCCACTATCCTTCTTTGAATTCTTCTCATAACAACAACCTACTCCTGCACCTTTAGACCTATCTGAACTACACTTTATTGCTTCAGGGAATTTTTTGTCACCGACATTTGGCAGATGAGATGCATGATTGCCTGAAGTATGGGATGGCCCATAGGTTTTGTTGAATGCATTGCGAGGGGAGGCACATGAAATCGAACCTGGAGAAATGGCTTGCTCCTTTCGATTGCGACGAGACTTCCAAGTCTGTCCATCGCTTGTATATTCTGATGCATCTGTATGATAAAATGAGGGAGGCGGAGGAGCCACTTCTGAAGAGCAGTAGTCATGATCCAACTGAATAGACTCTCCCTGACCAATTTGACCGGCTGATACCTACAAAATTTCATCAAGTTATTAGTAATATATCACACACAGAGTCAACTTTTTGTGTGACATCTCTGAGCTAAATATTGGTAAAAAATAGCGCTGCAGAATTTTCATATCACGGTGCTAATTTCAAAATTTAAAATCTTAATCTTTAAGATAGAAAGTCAACTGTCTTTAAAATTTACTAGATTGTAATAAATTTTATAGATAATTTACCTAGAAGATAATGTAAAAACCAACTATTACAATGCATAAAATATTGTACAATCACAATTTTTAACTACACTGTAATTAAAACAAAATTATCTTTTGCTCATCAGCACTCATTTACGAAAGTTTTGGCCCTCCGAGCAAGATTATAAAATCAGAAATATTATAGTAGAGAGCAAAGCAGTAGGTGCCTCAAGGACAAATGTCTTATCCCCACCACCAGACCTTTGCCTTCCCCTACATGCAAAAATGAATCAAAATACAAGGGACGCATGAATAATTCTATGTAATGGTAATATAAAGGGTAAGGAAGTAAGTAGTAAACACCAATACAGTGTATAAGGGGGAGGAGCTTATAAGTCAGGCGGTAGTAGGGGCTCCTACTCATCAGTGACCTTGAAGCACCTATTGCTTTGTTCCTGCCTATAGTAGAATCTTATAAATGAATATGATGGCATAAATACCCTTAAGATAAACTATACACAAGGGATTAGATGAAATTTAGTTAAGAAACTATTCCACAGCCAGATACATTCCCAAAGAGAACTCAAAAAATTGCACTCAATGACTAATTGTATAAATGATGAACTATTATGTAGGAAATTATAACCACCCATGCATATTTACCACAGAAAAACAATTACACCGCATCCATTAAAACCTTTTACAAATATCTAAAAATAACAACATGGTAAAGTAACACTTACAAGTTTAAGAAGCTTGTTTCGTGATAAGGCTGCTCCAGCATCTTGCATCCGCGTTCCTCGCTGTCCACTTCGTTTCGATGGCATGGCAGGAATTACAGCAATTGGTTTCTTACGACCACAGGCCTTTCACAAATAAATCATTTGTGGAATTTGTTTTTAAAACAAAGCATGAATTTGAGCACGATGATCATCATCACATAATCTTTGAGTTACACACATTCATACACAAGTAACTAAGAACTGCCTAAATTTTGCGATTTTGATGTAACAGAAAATTATGCATATGGTATTAAAGCAGTTGCATTTCTTCTAGAATGAAATTAAAAGTTAACTTGTTAAAAGGTAACAGAGGGGAAACAGCAAGGACTTTATGATGCTTAAATGTAATGTACATGATAGGAATGAAATGCAAGTATGAATTGAGAGAGAATATCATAATTATAACAAAAAACATCTAATAATCCTAATATCATGATTACCTTGATCTTTTCAATTATTTCTATTGGCAGTGAATCTCTAATCTTCTGATTTGACATAAGTGTACTATTTGGCGTTCCATATGGTCCTTTGCCCACTTTCAAGTTAGAGGCATTGACAGTAGAGGTATTATTTGGGGGCAATGATTTAACCTGATTTTTGGAAATGCTTGAAGCAGATGGTAAAAGAGAAATATTGTTTGTAACAGAGGTAGTAGCTCCATTTACAGCCTCTGATGCCTCAAACTGCTCCAGTAGACTTGTTAGATCACCTGCTTGAAGTACTGTTAAAGAAATTAAATAAAGACTAACTGTAAAATGATATCAATACATACATAGTCTTAGAATTATGATCAGATGTTCATATGGAATATAAATTGAAAGCATCTATGATAGGAATGAAAGGAAACAAAACATGCTGAAACATAATGAACCTCGCGTTTCAAGTGGGGCAATTAGTAAATGACTAATCATAGAAGATTGGTCTATTTACTCAACAGAATAATTGATAACTCACATAAAAACTCAAATTCTCTATATCAACCTCTTATTTTCTCTTTCATAGGATACCTTTAACTTTGAGAGTTTTTGCATCGCATTTCAAATACATTGATTCATGATGATCCTGCATAAGTTATGTTCCAAATAAAAATTGAAAAGGATTATGATTTGAAGAACTTGCAGCAGTCATGAAGAACCATCCCAAAACTGAATTTTTAATGCAAAAATTTGTCGCAAATAGCTATCTTTGTTAGCTAGACACTGAATTTCATTACAGGGAAATTCTACTGAGATGAGCCCTTCAAAAGATATTTTACAAAAGAAAAATATGGTGATAGAATGAATTGAAAAATGTATGCCTTTGAGGACATAATGCATAATGGTTTTCAGTGATTACAATATTGAGGATTATAACTTTAAATTCGCAGTATAAAAGGATTATCATCTCCACTTTTTGTACGATTACCGGTGCCAAATAGAAAATTTTGAACTACACAGAAATATCTCCAGAGTAAACTTGTAAATCACAAGTCACTACTATATAACGTTCATATTAAGAAACATTTCATTCACCTGGAACAGGCCCAGAGACTGTTTCTACATCCACACAATCTTCTTCAACCTCAAGATTGGCCTCAGATGGTGAGCCACGGCCAGATTCAGGTTCATTCTTCAAAGGATCCAATTTAGTGACACTTTCCTCTTCATCGCATTCACCGAATAGAAAATCTGGCTGTTCAGGCACAAACAATAAACCATCATCCGAAAACGATGGTATCTTGACCTCAGGCTCGCTAAATGACATGTTTTCAATGATTGGCTTACACTCAAATTGGGAATCACTATCTACATCAGTTCTCCCGTCAAAATTTCTCTCTAACTTAACATCACTCTTAATAACAAGCTTTCTTCGTCTCCTCCCATTTAAGCCTGAACTGGGTGAAAACACTCTCCTTTCCATAGAATCATCGAAAATGTCTTCTGGTAACTTCTCTGAAATTTTAACCATTTCTTTCACGTCAAGCTCTTCTTCGTCCGAAACCTTAAATAAAACACAGACGGCCGGTTTTGTTAAAATTAAATACGAATTACAGCTTAAAATAAAGGTTCATTCAGTTGCTATATCTCAGGGTTACCTGAAATGATCCAAGGTGTTCATTCCAGTCTGTTAGTAACTTCTGAAAATCTTCTTTGTAACCCGAATCAATTCTTGACAATGACCCTTCCATTGTACCCATACTTAAGGTTGGAATGTCTGAACTCAACCTGAATTTGAAAAAAATTATAGTGATGGATATAATATTATATAAATTAATATATGATTCTAAAACTAAAATGACAGTCTTGTTCATGAAGCAAAATGATTCCATAGCGCTAATACTTTCTAAAATTGGAATTGAATAATCAACAGAAAATCAACAAAACATTTTGCCGGTAAAACGGGTCTTTCAGTAACCGAGGTTAATAAGATAAAATAGAAAAATGTCACACGGATAAAATTTGTCTACTTACTCTCCTTCGGTATCCCATAGAGGAGAAGGACTCTCGAAAGGCGAGGGTTCGTATGAAAAATCATTTTGTAAAGTGTCTAAAAGAGAGCTTTCTGAATCTTCCAAGCCTCCCTGAGAAGAAATAATACATGAAAATAGCAGAGATGACTTTAAACTTCCTTTAATAAGTCAATACACGGAACATACCTGACTATAGTATGGTGAAGTAATAGACCCGATTTGGAAATTAAAAAAGTCCGTTTCCATGACAATTTACCTGTAAACACACAACAAAATAGGTATGACGGCTACTGAAAAGAGAGCCACCTCATAAATAATAAAATACATAGAAACAGGAATCTTTAATTCTAAGCACTAAGTAACGTGATATAATACCAACTCTTCAAAATTAATCTTTGAAATGAACAAAAGCATAGTAATTTCAAATTCGGAATGTACAAGCTGTTTCCGCCAAATGAAGTGCGTTTGCTAAGCAGGACTAATCTTGGTAAGTATTTCAGTTTAAGAATGAAATCTGATCAAAATGGTACCACGGTGCAAGCAACGGCACTTAACCGTCATATATCTTTCCTTCTTACTATTTTTATTTACAAGAACCATAGAGTTGCACTGTGAAGCATGTACCGAAATATTTTTTTAATATTCTTGGTTCAGCCCAAATATTTATGTTACCTAACAGAGGGCCGAACCTTCAATAATAATAAGCCTGGTTTTTGAATACTTTTAAGGTTACACAAGAAATGTTATTTATAGACAGAACAAAATAGGCACCAAAACCATGCCGCTCAAGCCATCGCATATTTTACAAGCTAAAATGGAAATACCCCGGTAGATAAGTTTCCGAAACTGCTATTTTTTAGACACAACTTGATTTTAATTTAAAGATGCACTGAAACTGATGACAATCACTTACTTACTTAGATTTCAAAAATAATAAATCTTAGTCAACACATGCGCTTCCGGGACTGTATAAAGCTCTACTTTAACGATCACGTGTACATTTCTTAAGCTAAGTAGTTGGATTTGAGGATAACAGATGGCAATAAGAGCATCTGTGAAATTTTTCGTCTGAAAACGTAGGGAAAAGGAAAAATATTCGTCATTCCTCTTCTTGTGTATTATATCCATTATAACGAATCATTTCTCTATGAAAATGACTATTTTGCTAATTGAAATATCCTGCGTGGTATAAAAATCCATATAAATATATCAGATGAGGATAATGTCGGTATGATAGGTTTATGATGTTTACTAACTCCAGTCATATTGTAAGTTGAACTGAAAATATTTAAAATGCTAATCAAAGATTTGGTAGTTTGACGGAGTCTCGCACTGTAATTGCTAGTCCGAAAGACCATTGTGCTATTTAACGACCAAAGTATTGGGGAGTATTCAAGTGTACCCTAATTACCAAAACATTTAAAATATGTCAACATATTATATTCATTACAATATGAATTTATATTCGTTAAGCGCATCAACAAGTTCCATTGTAATAATTCTTGTTAGTGCTTATACCTGAAATAATTATAATTTTTCTTTCGGTAACGAGACAAATTGCCAATATATGTATATTAGGTTCAAATTTTTTTCCCGCCCTATGTTTTATAGGATGTAGATTGATGTAGATAGCATTAAAAGCCATATCCGAAGATAAACTTGCCCCTTGGGAAAGTTCTCCCTATCTTTGTACTATATCAAAGTTTGTAAACAGCTTTCCCATACTGAGTAGTAACGGTAGCAACTATCAGATTTCATAACTCGTCCAGCAACGTGTCATATCATCTCAACGTGATAATTTTGTTTTTAATGTATATAGGTGTTATCCCCTCTTATCTTCAAACAAACGAATTACTCAAGTTTATTCAGAGAAATTTATTACGATTCAAGAATATTGAAAATCAAATCTATCTACTGCAACAACAAGGGCGATAAGAATAAAAATCTCGGTAGTGTATGGCGGATCTGTAAGCGATATCGCTTATGTGTGGCTTACATATATGTAACCTGTGTATGTATAACTGTGAAATTCTATAATAGTCGGGTGAATGCCAGTAAAAATTAATTTTTTTCGAAGCTATCAGTAATTCAATAACGTTATTTAAACCTACTAATTATATATTTTGAACAAATTAATTGATTTTAATTTGATTGAATCCATAATGCTATTATAATTCTCCATGCATTGTTGCGGATCTGACAATTCCTAAGGATATCGTCATTTACCCGTTTCGAACACAAGCATGTATACGGAACTTATTTTCAGAAAAGAAAAATCAAGCTTTGGTAAATGAGAATCTGAAGGGATTTCGAGATGGATATGATGTTATCTACGAATTCAGCAGGAAGAGTTTTTATATGCTCTTTTCCTCTGATTGAGATCTGCGATATTTAAAAAATTGGCGGGAGGAGTAAGTAATAATCACAAATAAGAACTTTTAAAATTCGAAATATATCCTCGTACTTTTAATCAGAGTAAAACAAAAAAATATTTCGAAATCAGCAATAAAAATTTCCGTCCCTGACAATCCCGAGAAAGTGAGTTGTACGGTTGTAGATCCTTTCCTACCTTTCCTAGTTGTGATCGCTGCGATTAGCGCCAAACAAAATCTACCTGTAATGAAAATGGCGTTGATCATGTATTCTTAGGGATTCGCAAAACGGAGAAATTGGAGTTCCATCGCATTATCTGTAATTTTTCCTTAGAACTCGGATCTTCACGAACAGTTTATAATTCGATATGGTCTACCGATAGCAACCTGGAGTATCTTATATAGTAATATTCTTTTGCGTAATCTCAATCTTATGAAGTCTTCTGCCATGAATGTAAACATCACACTAAAGACCATGTACCGCCAGAATATAATTTACCTAATGCGGAAGCTTCATAAAAGTAGCGTGAGGAAAAGCAGTTCTTTATTAACCAAGTCAGTGGACGAGAGCTATACATTTGCGAGAATAATTTTCATCGGGTTTTAAACCTCTATGTTTTAAACTTTCAGCAAGTCTATCATTGGGCGAGACTTTTTAAATATTCAGGATTTTACTCCCAATGAGCTGAAGAGTGTGCTATGGACGGCCTTGGATCTTAAAAATAGATTCAAAAACTGGAGTACACAAGTAATTTTTGTAGCTCGAATAATATCATTTTCATTAACTATTTTTCTTCTTTGAAATGGTACATTTATCTTAAATAGGACTCCATGGGATTGGCTGGAGTACTTATAACCTTGCTTTTACCTAAACCCTGCGTAAAAAACCAAAGTAACATAGTAAAAGCTACACAATTATTAGGTGCTAGAAACTGTACTATTGTGGATGAGAATTGGGAGTGTTCACCATCTGTGGTTAACACAGGACGGTATGTTATTACATTTTTGATAAGTTGGTTTGTATATAATTAACTTCCATACTTCGGTGCTGAGTAGTACTTGTAAACATTTCTGGCACTCATGCTCTAGAACCGAACATGAAATAGGTGGACGATATTTATTGATCACATGGTGATGCAGTCTCATGATTATTTTTGGAAATTATTTGACCTTATTTACCTTTACAGATATCTGTCGACTTTATCTAGTGTAATTGTTGCATCGGCAGTAGGATCTAAAAAGTCTTTGAATGATCTTGCTACTGGAGCTACAGTTCCTGTGATTAATTTAGGGAGCCCAGATTCCTGTCCACTCATTGCACTCGGATATGCTCTCACAGTTCTGAATGCATGCAATCGTTTAGAGCGCCTCCGTGTTGCTTGGGTTGGTCCCAGCCATAGTCCAATTCTGGGCTCACTTCTACTTCTGATGCCAAAATTAAGAGTTCATTTCTATTTTACAACAGAGGTACAAATTTCATTAGTTTTTGTTCTTTAATTTTGGTACTATTTACAAATATCTAAATTTTCTATCCTATTAAATACTGGAAAAAATTAAGTAAAACAATAATGCTGCCTTATAGAATTGTCAAATACCATCTAATCTTGAAGAAGCTCTGAAGTTATCAGCACATCATAGATCAGAAATTCACCATGTTGAGAAGCCTGAGCATGCTATATATAAAGCAGATGCAATAATAACCACTGCTCACAACCTACCTGGGTTTCAAATCAACAAAACAGTAAGCCTTTGAAGCTAAATTCTATTTTCATGTTTAGCTAAAGTAGTATAATTTTAAGATATTCTGTTATGAAAATTCTTTTGAACATCATCTCAGTTTTCTTTTTTTCATTCACTATGGCTGTTGTAAATTTAACTTGAAAATTTTCTTCTAAATTGTTTATATTTAGTTTTAATTGACTTTATTTAGTTTTAGTTAACTTTCTAATTGTTTATATTGTCTATATTTAGTAGTTTCTTTTTGAAAAGTATGTACATTTCCCGATAATTTTCAATATCATTCATTTATCATGTATCAAATAAAGTTAATATAGGATTAGATGAAGGTTTCTTTATTTAAATTCCAATATATACTATCTCTGTGATTGAGGGATTCACATTTATTCTAAAGGGAAATAATGGTGACACTATCATAGTTACAGATGCTGGTTTGTAAAGTTTGTGTACCTTTATATTTTAATTTGATGTTATTCAAAGCCAGTGTTCAACCTGTAACACTAGAATGAAATATTCCTCATTTTATGTTCTGTTGACATTTATCATTGCTTGAAGTAATCATATTGCCTCTAATTATGAGGGAAAATTTCATTAGCTTCCCCGTAAGCATAGTAAGAAGTTCTAATATGCACAAAGAAATTAAAATATGTACTGCCCACATTTTATTGTTGACAATACATATTTAATTTCTTAGGTTATTTTAGAATGAAGTTTCACCAGATTTCTCTTGAGACTATTAATTATAGTGAGAAGTTCTTTTTGCCAAACATATATCAGACAAAAAATTTAGATCTTATCCAAGTAGAGCAACAAAAAGGCTAAGATTAAGCTGTAACAAACTATCACCCAAGGGGCAACTCAGTAACCCCATCAAAGTTTTCACCCAAAATTAGTCCAAATAAAATCTATTTGATGAAGAATTTAAAATAGTATCTTTATATTTTAACAAACAAATATATAGAAACATGAAAAAACTTTTAAGAAATTATTACATGGAAAAAGAAAGAAAGAATGATATTAGGGTATTTCAGTTATAACCCCTTGGTAGCTAAATGGTTGAAAAAAAAGTGGATAAAGGCATAAGAATGTGTATTTTGAAGATATCAGTGTAACAACAGGAAAAAAAATTTTTTGAACCAGGCTCAAAGTTCTATCATCTTGGAATCCTTGCAAACATTTCAAAAACGGTAGTTCAAAAGGGTAAGTTGAGCAGAGTTGTAGAACAAGACTTTAATTTTCTTTTTCTTTAGGTTTTATAATCTTATAATAATAAATTAGCTTTTAATTAATAATAAGTTTTAAATTTAAAAATAAATCCTCTACCACAGCACGGCTCATCTCCTTCTACATAAAAAATCTGTTTATTATTATTATTTATTCTATAACACATAAAGGAAAATCCACTTAGATGTGTTGTAATAAAATACAATAAATGAATAGAAAAAGACAAGAGACAACATCTAAAAGTAAATAAAAACAATGAAATATACATAAAAAAATATCTAAAAAAAGTGTTAAGAATCACTGGTAGAGTTTCCTTCGAATTGTGGAAATTAAGTCACAAAAAAAGTCTGACATCGTTCGGGAAACAAACAAGTTTGCTTCCCTCACCATACGTTTACCTCTATCCCCTGTTTGAACGCCCTGGAAATCCTCACTTCCCTCCTTACTAAGAAGAAAGTTGCCGAAGAAATCAGCGAGGACATCATCAATCTCACAAAAACCTGTTTAAAACAGAACTACTTCATTTTTGATGGAGTTTTCTACCACCAATGGGAAGGCTTTGCGATGGGATCCCCACTCAGCCCCCTACTCGCTGAAATCTTTATGGACAACTGGGAAAGCAACCTCTTCGTCCATGATAGAGACATCACAAAGTTATGTCTTTATTGGTGCAGATACGTAGATGATATTATCTGCATCTGGAATGGTTTAGATGAACAACTTAGTGAATTCCTATCTCTCCTAAAGTCCCTCCACGATTCCCTTTCATTCACCATGGAACCTGATTCCCAAGGTTCTCTCCATTTCCTTAACCTCACAATTTCCCTAACAAATGGAAAACCAGAATTCTCCATTTATAGAAAACCTACGTACACCAACCTCACCATCCCTTCCCACTCTTCCCACCCTTATTCCCACAAATTAGCTGCCTTCCATAGCATGATCCTTAGAGCCACTCATATCCCCATGTCCTCCTCTAACTTCGAGAAAGAGATCTCCATAATCAAACAAATAGCCCATAGTAATGGTTATGATCCCCAATTGATCAACAGACTCATAATCAGGAAGCAAAAGATCCTCGCCTCCCAAAACATTACCCCTTCACACTCTACAACTCCTTCTACCCCTTCCTCATGGAGGAAAATTTCCTATCTAGGAAGCCTCTCTTACAGGGTGGCAAACTTGCTCCCAAACGGACTCAGGGCTGCTGTCTACGGTCCCAGTAACCTGCGGAGAACCATCAGACTTAAGAAATACAAAAGACCTCCTGACTCCCTCATTGGGGTCTACAAACTCCACTGTAAGGAGTGCCCTGCGAGGTACGTGGGCGAGTATGGGTGAGCAATTAAGTCAAGAGCCGGGGAACACAAACGATGCCTCCACACTGAGGAATCAGAATCTGCATTTGCTGTCCACCTCTGGAACGAAGTACAAAGCAGTGATTTTTCGGCAAAACTACTCCACAAAGAAACTAAAGGAAGGAGGTTGGACCTGCTAGAACAAGTGGAAATAAAAGCTTCCCACAACCTTATAAATGAATACCTTTTTCCAAACCATCCACCCCTCATTTCCCTACCTTCCATTCTATTCCATTGACAACTTTGGTTTTTCCCATCACCATCTTCTCCTCCCACACTCAACAACCCTTTACCCTCTCCTCTCTCCCTATATATTCTTGTATTTCCTTTTCCGATGTGCCTGATGATGTTGATTTATCAACGAAACTAGTTGCCTTTGAAAAATATACCTGTGGAAGTTATCAAGTTTTCTTGTCTTATTCAGCACTTCTATTTCAAACTTTAGATTTATATCCATTAAAAATTTCACACCCTCTGTATCCCTGCAAGCAACAAAAATATTAATATTTTTAAAATTTTAAATGTATTCTAAAGAATTAATTTATTGTAAGATATTCCTAATTTACTAATAACCAGCCAAAGTGCCCATAAAGCACTCAGTAAGGAAATAAAGACCTATAAATACAATACTGCTAGTGACGTGATGGACTCTCAAGAAAACCTTTATTTGTAATGAATGAGAGGAATGAAAGGAAAGTAAATGGACATGTAGATGTTTCATTTTGACTCATCAGGGGTTGAACCGAGGACAGTTAGGTTAAAATAGCCTATCATCTGTGGAGCAAGACATTTAATTATGCTTAAAGTTTGAAATTTGTGCAACATATTCTTGGGCTATGCAGAAAGTTTAAAATTTCCTCTTTTTATAAATAGCTGAATTCCAAGTTCAGGAGTGGCAAACCCTTATGCCCAAGATGACACATTAGAGAATCTTTTGGCAAGAAGAAGGGCCCTAATATAAAATTGATACATAGGAAAAAACCTAGGTTAATTAATGATTTAATTATACATGTAATAGGGCTCCCAGACAGCCAGGTGTGCAATGCGTTTGACTTTGGTGAAAGCGGTCCCGGGTTCAAGTCCTGGTGGGGGCCCTCGTGTAAAATGACCTAAGCAGTTGAAGCACTTTTAGCAATACTCCTCCCCCAATACATGTAATATTAACATCTCATCTTACGGTTTGGCACTGGATTAGCAATCAGGTCCATCTTATCAAATATGGGACACCTCTGATAAAAGCTTCACCATATGTATCATAGTTTATCCCTACAGTGTCCTAGTTTCTCTAAAATATGTATAGTCACCCTGTCTTGAGTGAATACTGAAACTGCATAATCTTTTCTATTGTTCAGCTAGTTGATGATGCTGCAGTAAATTGGATATTTCTTCATGACTTACCAAGGACGCCAACAGAAGTTACAGATTATGTATTTTGTCACAGGAAAAACTCCCTTGTTTGGGAAGCTGCTGAAAATCACTTCTGGGTTACAATGGTAATCATAAATTATTTGCGTTGTTGAAGGTGTACTTGGCTGTAATTTTTGAAGTAATTTCATTCTGCTGGATAATCGCTAGCAAATTTTAGGTACTAGTAGTTAATTCAATATAAAACATTTGCTTATCCTGTTAATTTTCACAAGGTCAATAGAATGATATTGTGTATACTTTATTCATTTACAGGCGGTGATTTTGAAAACAGTCTGTGATTATGGTCCAAAAATACCAGCACCTATGTTTTCTGAAGATTGACCTACTCATCTCACCTCACTGTATAATTAGCGTTTTGCATTTAAAAATGGAAGTATTTTTGCAGTTAATTTTCATCATTTTCTTCCCTATTTTGAAAATTTTGTTCCCAGCTAATTAAATTTCACATCCGTTCCCAAGGGATACGATTTCACTTTCCCTGATCATTTTACTTTCGTTTCCCATCACTGAATCATCAAAATTTCCCTTAAGGAAATTTCAGTACAAATATAGATAATCTTATCTTGAAATGAGCATTTTCTATTATTGATTTTATCTAGTTCGAAAAATTCTTGAACTTCGTAACATTATTTTATGTATTGAGTTACATTTGGAAGTTTCTGACGAGGACCATACTATGTGTGATGTAAACGGTTATCTCCTTTGGTAGCTATATTTTCGGGGATTCCTGCACATAATTTCATTCAATCCTTGTCTAGAAATGAATTATTCGGATCTCGCAAGCCGAAGATTTGCCTTGGTTATGAATTTAGATACACATTACTGTACAGTACCGCAATTTTGAATATCTTTTTCGGAATCTGACATTTCTAAGTGTAATTCTTTGCTTGGATTCTCGTTTTATGGAGAGCATTAATCACCGGCGATTTACTTTTCGTTTTATTCTTATGATAGAGATTAGTTCACATCTCTAATGGCAAATAGGATATTTCTCATATCTTTAAAAATTTCAATCCATTTTATTGGAAATGTCTTTAAAAAATCACTAATTCAAAATGCCAAAGAAAATTTAAAAAGGAAAATTTCTTTCTGAAAAGTCCTCAAAGAAATCCTTTGAAAAATGTATTCTCAAAAATAATTATCTCGCCTTTAAAATCTCTAATGCTTCGTGGGAACGTTCGTCTTCGACCAACTAAAAATTCCATCCATCCGACGACCTAGGACCACTAAAATTCTTGAAGTGGAAAAAAAGCCTTTAAAAAAATGAGCAATCCTGACGAAGGCTCGAACCATCTTTCGCAGAAAAAACTCGGCGGTAGCACATGCTGTAGATGGGCGGAGACATTTACAGAAAAATGCGAAAGATCCAGAAGACAAAACATTCCGATAACAATGTACAAGATACGGCTCTTAAAACTTCCCTCGGGGCGAATTTTTTGGAGTCTGCCTACCTGACTGACTCACTGAGTGTGGAAGAAGGGAAGGGAGATGCTTCGAGAGGAGCGCTAAGGCCGGTGAGCAAGGGTCAATGACAGCGCTAGGAGGGGAGGAAAAGGTAGTCTTCCTTAAAGGCTGTTTCGGTTTTACCGTAACGGCCAGTCCTACGTCTCGGTTCCAACCGTGAGGTCGATCGTGTCTCGGTGCCTAAGGTGACACGTATCTCAACGCCACTCGTCAGGGATTTCATCAGCTGAACGATTTGGGAGAGAAAGTATTGAAACCTCAGCGGGACTATTTAATGGAAGCCGATCTTTGACAGTCTGTGAAGGTTATAGCGCTCTTGAAACATGTTTAAATTTTTGATAGCCTTGACTTTGTTGTCCACGGCCGCATTCTCAGAGGGTGCCGTGGCCGCCGATGAGTCCAATCCGCTGGCGGATGTGGCAAAGGCTCTGCTACAGGAGTCCCTCAGTGGTAAGGGTGGTGGCGGAGAAAACTTGGGCGAGGCCCTCATAGGTCAGTTGGGTAGCATGTTGGCTGGATCCGGAGGATCATCCGGTTCGGGAGGAGCCGAACTTCTATCGGGCATCGGAAGTCTTCTGGCAGCTTCGTCTGCCGGAAAAGGAGGTGGAGGATTCGATGCAGACACTATAGGTAATTTCGTGGACATGTTGGCAGGCAGTGGCAAAAGTGGTGGAACTAGGGGTGGTGACAACGGTGGCATAGACATGGAATCATTGATAGGCCTTGCGTCCAGCGTAATGGCTGGACAGCAGGGTAGGGATTCTGGAGGAGCAGGACTCCTCAATCTTCTTCCCTTGCTTCTGCAGACGACGAACAACCAGAAGGCCTCAGGAAGGGTGCATCCGAGGGCGGAACGGGGTGTGGAAACAAATACCGTTGAAGATGACGACCATCAAAGCCCTTGGTCTATGCTACTACCTCCACTGTGGGCTGGTTTGAAGGAGCAGTGGGATAACCTTTGGAGGTCAGATGCAGCACGAAAGCTTTTGGAGGAGAGTGGTCTTGGTGCTACCCTTTCCTTGTTCTTAGACTCTGAGGGTCGATTCGATTCTGATAGGGTTATGGCTTCCCTGGAGAATGCTTCCTTTAGGAGGAGGTGGGTGAGGGGCGCCTCTTCTTTCGTGGCCAGGTGGGCGGTGTACGCGGCCAAGCCCGAATCTAGAAAGAGGATAGTTAGCATGGCTACCGGTACGGCAGCTACATTACTTCAGAGTGCTCAGGTAAATGTTTAATCTTTAAGAAAAATATTAAATGAGGTTGAAAAATAAAATTACTGCAAAGGGAAAGAGGTCATCTTGACCACAAAAGATATGAGAGAGCGATGAGATTTTACAATTACAGAATGCAGTATTTCTTTTTTTCTTGAATTGTCTTTAATATAAAATGGAAATAGTCGTGCCAAAGATTATTACGAGTCTACAAGAAAAATGTAAAAAGATTCATACGGTTAAGAAAGAAAGGTGAAGGTCTGAAGCGCCTGCTCAAATTATTTGCTTTAACTAATTTTTTTTCATGATATTTAAAACGCGGATACCATTTATATCGATGTTATTAGCTGCGTTGGAAGATTATTTTTATATTATAAAAATGAATCGACTTCTAAGGTAAGCGTTTAATACTTCTCCTTAGTTTCGCTTCAATGTCGCCTTTTTATATGCTCAAATACCTTGAAAATTTTCAGCTATTCTTTCTTATATAGGTTAGGAAAAAGATTGCTAAGGATATGATGATAAGTTTTTATTGAAAGTGAAAGTTGTTTAAATAAATAGCACGATAACGCTACATATAAACGATAAGCTTTTTACGAAGAGCTTGAAAAAATCAAGGCGAATCTGCTTAATTTGTGCTTCCCTGATAAATAATTACAGATTTTCATTAATTTCGATTGTGTTGACATCACTCCAGTTAAGATTATGAAGCCTAAAAGCTGCTTCTTTGCTGAAAATATTTGAAAAAAATTTTGGTATTGTATGCGTCAAGAACTCGTTTCACATGTCTAATTGTTAATTGGCACGTTTCATTATATTATTTGGTGCTACAAACTCCAGGTGTCTATGCCTAATATTGTGGAACGCCTTCTAAAATAATTGTAAAACGTACTTCGTATTTTCCACAGTTTATTTACATTCGACCGGTTTCGACCAAGACAGTCATCTTCAGGTATTCTGACCTGAAAATGAATGTCTTGGTCGAAACCGGTCGAATGTAAATAAACTGGAAAATAGGAAGTACGTTTTGCAATTGCTTTATTTGGTCCTAGATTTTATTTTTTTGTGTAAGTCATTAGCTCAGGTCGTTTGAAATCACATTTGGCCATATTTACTTAAGGTATAATATCAACGTATATTTACCTAATATAAATTCTTCAGACGTAAAGCCATATATAGTATATTTTACCCGGAAGGCAGTTAGATCTTTTTTTGTCTTATGGTTTGTTTTTTGAACATTTGTTTATCAAATTAGATAGTAATTATAAAGCAGTATTTGTCTTCGACTAAATACATCGTTGGATATTATAATATTTTCTGTGAGTAAGATGGATAAGTTACTGTGCAGATACTTGACTATTTACGATTAGACGCACTGGTCAACTTGCTTGCAGGCCGTATGAAAAACTCTAAATTAACTTTTTATCGTTCTCTCATATCGATTAAAACTCTTTCGTATATTTCTAAAGGAAAATATGAAAATAAAAGAGAAAGAGGGGACCTGTAAACTTTTGGGTTTACCTTACCTACCCTACCTTTACAGCTTCCCTCATAGTCAAACGGAAATAGCCCCTACGGGGCTGTGTATAGACTCAATTTATCCCTTTTTTAAATCATACGGATATCCAGTCCTTCAGATCGGCAATAGAAAATAAAATACATCGTTAAATAATAGGCAAATCTTAACCTTTGTTTTCTTTTCATATGAATCCAGAGTTTGGCAACTTGATCAATTACATTTTGATTGGACATAGAGGAGAATTCCTTTAACATTGTAGGTCGATATGGTTTGTAGTTTTACAGTGTTTTTTTCTACTCGTCAGAATGTCCTTCCACGAAGTTCGGCCGAATATGATAGAATTTAACCTTATAAACGTGTATATGATCCAAATAAATATAAAATCAATCTGTTTTTGAAGGTTCTGATTCTGAGATTCGTTTTATTCCTATTAGTCGGAACCTAAAGTGAACTCGGGAATGAGGATCTTCAATTAGAATCCAGCAAGAGGTCGAAAGAAAACCAATATTAATGATCATTTTTTCTCTTTATAGTTCGTTTCAAATAATGATTTTTTGAGATAAAGTAATATTCCAATATATTTTGTTACAGTCTTGTTGTTTTCCTTTTGATGACCGAAAACAAAATATCCCGGAATTTCATATCTAAGGTATTCATTCTCGCACAAATGACGGTTTCAGTTGCGAGAACTGTTAGGGTGCAGTTCACGGACAATGCATTTAGGGAATGTGATCATTTCCGTGAGCACTTGCGGTAAAATCGTTCTATTGTAGTTTTCTGGGGCAGCAGTTAGCTTTGTCATCTGTCAGCGAATCATCTTTTTGAGGCCTTGCTGATGACAAAGGGAGGGGGACATCGTAAAAATCACGGCCGGAAAGCACGCAAGTTACCGGAAGAATAGCTTATTTTTTACTCAGGAAATGCACGCAAGTGAGTGATAATTTCCCTCCTTAAAAGCTAAAAGCTTCAAGATTACATCAATCATCTATAGGCTCGCCTAAATCGCTTCTCACTTCATGCTTGGATTATTTTTCATACCGGAACAGGAGACGCACCTCCGCAACCATTTTTCTCCGCATATTGTCGTGCCTTACCTGTGTAAAGCCATGTGGGAGTTGCTTTAGCTGATCCAAGCTAGAAGCTATCGTATAGAATCATTCTTAGGGAATAAAGTTTTCAGGGGGTACATTTGAATCGACTCAAAGTTTCGCCATTTCCGTATAGTGCGAAAGAAAGTTCTAATTCAAAAGTCGGCGTCCAATGTTTCCGTATGTACCTGTCAGGTGACAAACCGACAGGTAATGACAACCGATTATGATGATTTGCCTAGCCCAACATTGGCTCGGAGCTTGCTAATTTTATTGAAGCTATGTCCTGCCCTTCAAATTATATAGTAGATTATGCCAAACATCTATCGAATAGCTTAATCTTTCTGTAGTTCCTGATCACTTCCTTAATGATGTTTATTTAAAGCATTCAATGATCCTTTGCACTTAGCATTTTCATTTTTCAGTACAGATGATTTCTCAGCTTTGCGAGAGTAATCTTGGGAGCAATGCCTCTGTAATATACCGGATTGATATTCTTGCAGATTACAGCGAGAGGTTCATGTTCAGCAGAGCAAATAACATTTTGCAAGGTCAAAAACGGCCCAGTTAATTAGAAGGCAGATTGACTGAAACTGATAGCCCGTGATTAAATTTAATTGCTGAGATTTTAATCGAATGGTTTATCAAATTTTGTTACGTTTCATATGACAAAGGAAGTCATAAATTGGGAAATTATGAAAATATGATGATCTCTTTTGACGAATGAAGAACCAAGTGAAGGATTTTACCCGGATTTCTCCTGTTAAGTTAATCACGGAATAGCTATGTTTTTAAATTGAGATAACGAGGACGTCAAGTTTTCTAAATCTTGAATATTGGTATTCAATGGGCAGATTGGATGAGGCTATTCTGCTTATTGCTGCATAGCTACCTATAAGTTATATCAATTGAACAAACTTATAGGTGGTAGGTAATTTCAATCAGATATCCATGAGATATGTTTACTTCTCAGAGGTTAGCATGTAAATGAATAATCCGTACTGCATACATCTTACATACATGTTAGATGAATCTTATTTTTTGTCTTCGGAAAAAATTGAAGAAGTTAAACTGATTCTCATCCTCATCCTTTCCATCCTTAGTTAAATCTCGTTAGGTAAAAGCTAGTAATTCTAGCAATAAATTTATTTTATATTTATATTTCAGTAACATTTTCATGGAAAACTCAAAACTGCCTGCACTACTATTATTATATCTTATTTTACCCCTGCTTCTGAACGCATGGCTATCCTGATTGTAATCATTGAGCATAATTGTGGGCTCATGGAAACTTAGTGGTTCGGTCTTAAGCGGAGAAAGTCAAATTTAGTTTTAAAAATGTACAGTAATATCTCTGAGAAAGGATGAGTAACGTACGTTAAGATGGGCTTTGATGGGGGATGGAATTAGTCGCGTAGTTACTTGCAATTTATTATATTCCACATCACCTGTATATATTTATGAATAGCTTTCTAACTTTTTGTCTTTTAGGTTTTGGGCGAAGATTCCTTCGATCCAACTGATCTGCCGATTGAAGAAACCATTGCACGTCTCGTGAACGTGGGGGCACGCCGAATGCTTGGCATTCAGAATTTGGATTCGGGGATTTACATCAACCCAGCTGTTGCGTACGTCAAGAAGTTCTTCGGTTTCGATGATTTCAAGAGTGGTAAAAAGGCAAAGGGATTCGGAATAAGCGCAATGCTGGATGCTTTGGCGAGGATGAGCCCACGACAGGTAAGGCTATTAGGAATGCTTTTTCCGTGGAAATTTCAATCGAATCACAGTCAATGGAGCATGAAAAAAGTAGATTGCGTATCTCATGCCAATTTAGCATCGAAATTTTGGATACTGAATGCAAGTTTAGTCATTTGAATAAAGATTATTCTCTTTTCCCTTTTGATTTTATAGTGTTCTGTTTTGGCTTTTCACAGTCTTAAGCCAGGAACTTTTATACATTTCTCTCCGTGGAGTATTTACTTATTGCATTAGAACCCCAATCGTTATAAAAATATTTTATGTTCTTATTGGGAACCCTCATATATTTCTGGAATTAATTGCAAAATCCAGTATAATTTCACAAATACGTGTTGTATTGCAACCATGCGGAACCCCAAGGTCTAGTCTTGAGCGCAAAAGTTGAGCTTTCCCAAGCAGGTTTTCATTGATTTTCAGGATATTTTTGACAATCTCAATCCTGCTTTGAAACTTTTCCGCTTAATTATCTTCGCTAAAATGAAATGGAAAAACTGATTTATGTTATAATAATGACTGGGACGGATTTGCTTTCAAGACCCATCGAAATCGAATTTTCATTTCCAAAATTTTTACGAAAAACTGAATAAATATTTCATTAAAATTGAATTTAATCATCTACCTACTCATTTACAACTTGTCAAGGCGTTTATTCCTTAGTTAAACCAAACTATTAGCTTGACCTCATCGAGTGCACTTCTCCATCACTCTTAAATGCACCAACTCGTATTATCTTAGGTCGAGGACCGGTTAGCGGAAGCTGTGAGCGAGGAACTTATAGAGCCAACCTTAAGAGTTTGGAGAGCGTACAAATTCGCCAAGAAGCGTCCAAGCTGCGCCTTGAACATCATGTGCACTATAAACCGCCAAGAGGAGCAGGAAGACGGGGTTTCAGCGAGTCAGCGGAGGAGTAAAAAGGCTCCGCGCGTGGGCCTCAAACCAGTCGTCACCAAAGTATCCAGGTGGGTATCTCCAAGGAAATAGATGCGTCACGAGGTTATCTCATTTTAAGGCGAACCGTAGTCATTGACCTGGAGTTGCCGGAAAGAAAGTTCTGCAAGCGAATGATTGCGGTTGTCATCATTCGCGGGAGTTGATTCGACGAGTACTTGAGCGGTGAACTTACGATGAAGACGCTCAGGGAGTTGTCCAGGAAGTAGAATATTCCAATCGCGAATTCTGGATCTGTGAAAGTATTCGAAGTTCAGTCAGGTCTGACAGTAGATAATCGCAAAAACGGTTCGGAAGATGATCTGTTTACTGCTTCTTTGCGGAAAAAATCTTCCCTTTTCATTTTCGAAGATTTACCTCTCTGTTAAGATCGCGAAACTAAACGCATAAAATGTTAGAAATTATACACAATTATAACGAACGTGTTATTTTCTTATAGTGATTAATTCCACGGAGACATGCTATTACTTCATAAAACCTCATACCCAAGAAATCATCTTATTTGCTGTAATTTTTCAGTTATTGATTTTAAGAAGAATGTCGTTCTCCTTTGATTCTGCTCATGCAGGCAGAGGAGACCGTTAACTTGGAGTACCGATGGAACTTATTTAGGGATAATCCTGCACAAGAACGGTTGCAAATGGAATAATTGAATTATTCTCTTTTATTTCGCTGCATGAATTTTTGTAAAAGAATTTTTGATAGCTTCCGGCAAGAAATTTTGCCAACATCGTTCTTATTTGCGCGTGTATTAGGTGTGTACTCTAATCGATTGAGGTGATGCACTTGACAAATAATCTTGATGCAGCTGAAGCTTGCGCGAGTTTGTTTGCGCGATCGTGAATCGCTAATTGAGTGAGTTTTAGTTACGCGATAATTAAATTCTCTTCACGTGGGTGACATGAGTGGACGCAACGTGGTCTGGGTGCTGTTTCTCTTTCACTTAAGTCTCTCAGCTGATGAAAGTTTTTCTACCGATTGCTCTCGGTGTCCGGAAGTTGCATACGGTTAACAGCAAGAGTAGCTAAAAAGTGTGTTGATGCCGAAATTAAGAGATATTTTTCACTTTTTCTCCGACCATTAGCACATTCACTCACTCTCAGCTTCGCATAACGGTAGACGCGTACTGAGAGAGGTCAACCACCCATTCACACCGCCCTTGGAAAATATTGGGATTCTCAGAACAGGTGCCGCATGGTAACGCAACGCAAAAGAGGGATGGAATCCGACTTAAAATCGAGTATTAAAGTATCATGTTTACGGACTTGCTCTTGTAGAAGTGATTTGCCGAACTGGAGTAAAATATTGAAAATCCCGTTAAATACGAGTAAATAACTGCCTTCCGTTATATATAATGATTGTTTTACAGTTCGATTTCACAATAAAATTTAACGAATGCATCTAGTTATCGGAAATTTCTTGTTTGGCTGTCACCATATAAAAAGCATTAATACTTCCAAGAAAATACCAATGCAAGGTAATTTGCAGTATAGATGCAATTTCTATGTTGCAGTTGTATAATAGATGTTCAAGTCAATTTTTAATTTATTTTAGAAATCGTATATATATAAAGCAAATGTCTGTCTGTCCGTCCCCCTATTTATCTCAGAAACGGCTTGACTTAGAGAACTGAAACAAACTGCATTGTGTTTCTACGATGCTGAAACCCTCAGGAAAACTATTTTCATCTCTGTAAACGTCCGGCTTCGAACCAAGGAGCACAAAATACGTTTCCATGAGAGATGTACGTAAATTACGTTTTCATGACTTGCAGAGGTCGATTCTTTTATAAAATGAAATTAGAAACAATGGTCCTACGGAATTGAGACAAGTGTTACGAGAAAGGAAAATAAGCATAGAATCTTATTATAGTCGTGAATCATACATAATTTGGGAAATAAACAACCCATCCCTTTGACGACTAAGGCCATTGTTAAATGTTGGTTTCATGAATTATCCCATTTAAGTGCACGGGGATAATCAGTTCTTATAATTTTGATAAGAAATTTACGTAAAGTAGGCTTTCACGACTTGAAAACAGTAGAATAAATATTATAAATAATGTTAAGAAATATATTGAGTTATTATGATCTTACCGCAGAACTTTTTTGTGCTTAGGAGGACCAGATATATACGATAAT
>KZ308166.1:1630392-1688611 GCA_000376725.2 Ladona fulva
AAACCTGGCTTTCAGTTCGCCCCAGCCCTCTACGGAATTCCATGCTTTGTACATCCCGGTCAATCTAAACATTTTCCTTCTCGACTCTAATGATTCCCACTTCAACTGAGTTAGCATTTTACTTACACTTTCTGCTTTATTGTGTTTGCTGACTACATATCTAGCCGCCTTTCTTTGTACACCTTCGAGTTTCTTCTTAAGGCCTATTTCGTGGGGATCCCATACACTCGTTCCATATTCTAAGATCGGCCTGATCAATGATTTGAACGCTCGCTCCTTAACGCCTTTCCCACTCCGTTTTATGAACGCTCGCTCCTTAACGCCTTTCCCACAATTGCACAAAAGTTCTTCTTAACGCATATTAGTTTTGTACACATATGTATCAACCACTCTACATTTATTTCTTGCTCTTTACTCCTTTTGTCACTTTTATCTTTCACTTTCAGATGATGGAGTAGCTTGGGGTTGTGGATGGAATGCCTATGGCCAGTTAGGATTGTCAGGCTGGACCTTATATGAGTCACTTACAAAAATTTTAATTCATGGAAAAGAAGATTGTAAAGTTAAAGAAGTAGTATGTGGAGGGTGGAGCACTGTGCTTTATCTTGACAAAAGATAACATCTTTTGTGAATAAAAACAGACTCTAATGTTTTTGTGTTTAATGCCAAGCATGCTCTTGTGACTTTTTCTTGGATACTATTAGTCTACTTCCATTTCTTGGATTTCAGGTAAAAAGAATTAGAATTCTGGATCAACTTCAATGAGAAGGCAAAAATTAGGTGTTGTTTGTTACTCTTCCCATTGATAAATTGACAAGGGGTTATACTGGATGACCATCAGCAATTAATTTTGGATTACTATCATTAGAGATATAATTATTTATCTACAGAAGCATGACTGGATGTTTATTTAGGGGTCACACCCCAAATTTAATTACAAATTGGAGAGTTGTGCTACAGATTATTTAGCTGTGCAGCTGATACTATTTTTGATTTCAGAAAATGTCTGTAATTTTTTTTCTAAGGGCAATAAATTGATTTTTTGTCTCCTTTTCTAAGATTTGCTCTACTTGAATTATAGCCAACTTCAACATAATTATCACTGATTTGCTACTCATATTTTCTTATAATCTTCCTTATTTTCCTCAGTTTCTTGTGTGATATGATAGTAACTACTCGTGTTAAATAGAATCTCTTCTCCTGCATCTTCTTGATACTTGGATATTTATGAAGCTATCACTGGCAAGAGATTCATCGAGATCTTATGAAAGTTTTACTTTTTGAAACTGGAGGTTCAAAAAATTTTAACTTTTAGCTGCATTAACAATCCAGCAAAGTGGCCATCATGATGCTGTCACTTTAAAATTTTAATTGATTGATAGACTACAGCAACTACTTATCCCCAGAGATATGATTTACCAGAATTAGTGAAGTCCACCTCTTCATGGGTTACTTGGGAAAAAAATTGATATTTTGCAAATATAATACGATTATTTGTAGCATTGTCTTTTAATTTCTGAAATGACCTATTTTTCGATTTCTTTAGGAAATTATTTCGTTACTTATTCCAGTTTAAACCACACATTTGATCAGGTGTTTCTTCTTTGAAGCTGCTAAGACAATTCTTGGCTCTAAACCTTGCTGTATTGTAGCCTTTACGTAAACTTTGTTTTGAAAGGCAGGATTATCAGATTCCCGATTGTTTTTCCTGATTCAGTTGATGAAGATGTTTTCATTACATCTACAAATGTACCCCGCCAGTTACGTGTGGAGAGATATATGCCCATCATGACTCTACTTCTTACTCTATCATTTGATTACTTTTGAGCATTGTTGACAATAAAAATGAATTTTTGAAGCAACTTGTCCTAGCATCTATTTCCAGATTTTTCTGGCAGTATCAGAACAGCCTATGCAAATAGAAGGATACATAATATTTGCAAATTTTTTTAAGAACATTCATCTGCTTTATTAAGAAAAATAAGTCTGTTTAAAACTTCTGAGGATTCTTGCATTCTGAAGCATCTGGCTTACTCTCACTGATTTATCGCAATTGTTGTCAAAATGCATTTCATAGCTATACTTTTTCTAATTTACAAATACATCACTAATTAATTTAATTACCAATTAACCCAATTTTAGGTACTGGATTTTGCTTAGATACATTTCCAACTTAATAGCAAGTTATTATAATGCAAATTTTAAATGGACTTTTGTTAATGTTCACTTAAGTTTCAAATATTATAATGATTAGATAGTTAATGATTATAGTTAATTGCAATGCTAGTCCATCATATACATATGAAATTAAGTATAATCTTCACTTTAACTCTAAAAAACCTTTATAAAATAGGACCTTAAGGTGAACATTAGTCAAAGTCCATTTTAAGGATACATTATAATAGCAGGCCTCACTTTGTAACACTCATTGTTTCTAAACTTCCTAATCGCCATCCCCTTCCTCTCGCTTCCTTTATGACATTTAACCTAAATTAATTAGTTTACTGGATGATGTCGGATGGCAACAACACTGGTTATGCATTAATGTTAATGTGTTAATTAACTACAGAATTTCTCATTTCAACAAATGCAACATTGTCAGCAGGGTCCCATACACTATATGCATACTTAAGATGCGGTCTAGCTGGAGCAATTATCTCCAAGGGCCAATTTGAATAATTAAACAATACCAGAAATGTAAATAAAATTTTACTGAAATGTCTAAAATACATAACAATTATAATACAAAAATAACAAAGTCAAGATAGACCCCCACATAATCCATGCAGGTAATTTTTTATCTTCTTCCTTAGAAGCATATTATATTCCTGGTAGGGGCCAGATAACACATTTTTCCAACAATTGCTGGCTGTTTGGCTTTGTCAAGTCCCTCCTAGAACACTTAGCACCTTGTATTTATTTATTAAGTTGTATAACACAGCTTCCATAAATTTTTAAAACATCTCACTGGAAGGTGTAGCTCCTAACGCACAAGATAGGACTATTTTCAGCGTACAAAGTAAACATGAATTACTTTGGTGAGATATTTTTCTATTAACAAAAAGATCAACAGCTTGAAAACAAGTTTTTATAAAATCAACTGTTAATCTGAAATTCATTTAATTTTCGGCATATTCCCACATTTTTAACAAACCACAAAGACAATCCAAAAGTTGGCTATCATTACAGTCTTGAAAGGGAGCAAATATTATAAATTACAACATGAAACAAGAATCATATCAAATTGCTTAAGTTTTGGGCAATGACTTTAATAATATTCTCTATCTCAGGAATAGTGTTAAGATCCCTCCGAAGTCCTGCATCTATTTCCGTCATAATCATATAAATTGTCAGAATATAAAAATATATGTAAATAAGATTACAAAAATTGTGTAACATACAAATAAAATAAAACAGTAACCACCTAAACAACTGTCAATACAAAATGCAACAAAATAAATCATTTGCAAGAATAATACTGAAAATTCTTCCAGATTTAGTAATGCCATACTGTAACATGGACGGATGAAATCATTGCAACTGTTATCAGCATTTCCTCAGTTGGTTCACTTAACAATTTGAGTAGGCGTCATCCTTTTGTGGCACAGCCTCATTAGTGACTAGGAAAGGGTAGAAGAGTTTGCTCATTTCTTTTTTGTCTTCACATTTTTACAGACCCATTCCATACCATCCTGGAAAGAAATATTAGATGGCTTATAATATCACATTATTTTCATGAACTATTTTGCACCATAAAAGAAACTATAAATTAAGCATAGATAAAAATCATTTTAAATATATCCTATGAGACAGCAACATAAGGAAACTAAACCGGAATTTCTTCAAGAGCCCAATATTATTCAACATATTCCAAGGAAATTTAAAGCATTCAAACTTACATAGTATATTTCCAGAGTGAAAAGTTTCTATGTTGTAATTTCTCTTCATGCTTACGAGATGCAGAGACTAATTTTCTTTTTTTTCTCTACGGCATACAATTGGCACTTTAATGGATCTACCTCTTGTTTATGAATACCAATACTTAATCTTCATAAAGCTCTCCTACTTTTCATGCTTCATTTCCACAATTTTTCTTTAGATTGGATCCCATTCTAATATACAATTAGAGGTAGTTTGCAGACATTAAGTAGAAGGGGTTAAAGGAAAATAATTTCTATACCTGAACATAATTCTACTAAATCTGTGATGAAATTGCTTGCATGCTTGCCAACCTACATTAAGGATCACCGTATGAGTCCCATCAAATGAGATTTTCCTATTTTGGGAATGGCTTTACATGTTTGACTCCTGTCATGTGCCTACCTGTACTTTTCAAAAGGATGAGTGTTTGTGAAGCAAGAGTGAAATTAATGAAAAAATATAGATCCTTGACTTTTCTAATTATCATTACTTCAAGGGTAAAAAGGAATACAAAAATGCTGAGCATATTTTAAGAGAACAGATTTTAGAGCACAGCGATATCATGGTTTAAAAATAGCTTATGAAGAAATACAGCATTAATCACACATTATACAAACTTGAAATGGGCTCTATTTAACTTCTTGTTGTTATCATACAATGGGGATGAAATTTAAAAAGAAAGGGTACAAAGTAAGCCAATCTAATTACTTATAAAACTTAATTTTCATTATAACCTATAAATCAATAAAAGATTAGATGTAAAAAATCTCATCTAAATAGGGATAATAAAGTTATAAGAAGCTCCAGACATTCAGAACATACTTTTATCTTCTCCAATAGGTTCTCCTTATATGCACTAACCTTTCCTCTATTTACAGGAGCTAAAATACTGGCTTAAAGGTTAAAGATAAAAAAGGGAAAACATTTAGTCCTATGGAAAAAAATTTGATTTAAAAAAATGTCCAATCCAAAGAAAATGAATATCATCACCTAAGTTCAATTAAGCACTTTAAACTCAAATTAGAAATAGTTTACACTAAACAGAAGGAAGTTAGGTAGTTGCTGGCTAGCACCGACTTAACTCAAACTTAAGTTTATACAAAAGCCATTTATCAGTGTTGAATTTAGACAATATTAGTAAACTTACTCAAAATTCCTGTGATTCAAACCAGAATTCTATAATCTTTGTTAAACTACTTATTTTTCCCAACTTAACATTACAATTCCTGCCAAATTAGTTTTGTGAGAAAAATGTTGCTCACAAGCAATGTTAAGAATACCTTTTTTATTCTTCTTTTAAGAACCCTTTTGTACATCTGGGATCAAAATGGAGACTATCAGGCCAATGAAAAATAGCCAACTATATGCATACAGAGATTGAATTATTATTATTATGATTATTAATTGAATTATCTACATGCATATGGAGAGTATTATGCCAAACTGGATTTGGAAACATTAGCTATCTTTAGAGCTTTAGGTGAATCTACACAAATATACACTATTTTGTAACAAGTAAATATTACATTATCTTAAATTCTATATACATGTAGCTCTTAACCTTTGTAGCACCGCATCTCAGATTTCTTTTTCTAGAGAAACTCAGCTACTAATGAATAAAGCTATGCTAAGGAATGGTATTGAATGAAAGAAAGTCTGATTTTTAATAACCGACAACCTTCTTTAATAGTAATATATTATAACTGACCATTAACAGTTGAAGTGGAAGAGACGCTTCTAGAGATATAAATTTTAATTACTGAAAATAAGCGAGAGTTGACTGAAATAAGTAAACTGAAAGCAACATGCTCAGGCCCCACCTTCTAGGTTTGCAGTTCCTATCATTCACGATCCATTGCTCTAAACATTTTTAACAAACCAATTATTACCTTAGTTTACCAGTGAGTAAATAGTGACATAAAATGTAAATTTTACACTACCATACATTATCATTTCTTTTGAAACAAACGGGACATTTGGATACACAGGATATACGGAAAAATTTTAAAAATCTATTTAAATATCAAGTAATCCTTTAAATAATTCCAATATTATTTCTAATCAATTATATCAGTATTCTTAAACACTCCCTTAACGCACCTTGACACCTTCTCCAGATGTTGCAGAGCAAGCTTGAATTTGCCACACTCTATCTTTTAGAGTTAATAATCCAAGACTGGTTGCTATCTCAGAAGCAGGTGCAGCATTCAAGAGATCTTGCTTATTAGCATATACTAATAGAGGTACCCCTGAAAGCTTCACTTCCATTAACAGATCCATCAATTCCACACTAGTTTCTTCCATCCTTTTTCGGTCTGCACTATCAATCACGTAAATCTGAAGATTTCGATTAGAAATATTATTTCATCAAGTTAATAAATTCGCATCACAGTAAATTACAAGCCCGAAGAGAAAGCACACACGAACAAATTGAAACTAGAAACATATTATACAGTGCTCACTACAATTGAAAACAATTTCAGATGTTGAAGGGGTAAAGAAAAGCGGAGCTACTGGATGGTATTACACCCATCTATCATAATCTCATAAATGTCAATTAATTCTATGGGTTTCAGCATTAAACCCGGGTACGTTCTTTACTATAATATTAAGACATACGGATTATATAGAAGCACACAATTCTAGCTGGATCGATATGCTAATTATAAACACTAATCAATCAGGATAAACATTAGATGATTCTAAAAAAAATTCACATACCAACACATCGGTGTTCTCGAAATAATTTCTCCAATAAGGCCTGATTTTTCTCTGACCACCTATGTCCCAAACATTTAATTTAAATCCTTCAGACTGTACGGACTTAATATTAAATCCTTGGGTTGGAGTGATATGCGTTACATCTTCTGATGCTAATTTTTTTAACAAAGTTGTTTTCCCAGCATTATCGAGGCCCAGAAGTAACAATCTCAACTCTTTATCTGGAGATGATCTCAACTTTCTTAGGATAGACAACAAACCCTAATTTGAGAAAGGATAAGTGTCGTGAATAAACGACAACGGGCAAGTTAAATAGTAAATAACACTTACAGGCAAATCAAGTACTCACCATGATACGCCTTCCTGTAAGTTTATAGCGTTTATAGCAATTTATAGGTTTAAAGAAACACATACGCGATCTACAGAGTATCGCGGCAACTATGATTTCCTTCGCTTGACGAACGAAATCACAAAAAAGCAAACTACAATTTGAATCGTTCATTGCTCCAATGACGGCATATTACTGTGGTTTTAATGGTTTCCGACAGTTTCCTGTTAAGAATATAGAGACGACTGCTATCTATAATCCTACGGAGTTCCCCTTTCAAGTTACTTCAGTTTCCCTCGCTTGGAATTACCTATTTTACATCAGCGGTAATTAAATTCTTATACGAAGATTAAAACTAATCGTTTGTGATGTAACGTATTTTAATGATAAACTCAATCTCATTTAGAATCAAAAGCTTACATATCCGGCTTTATCAATGGTGAGATTCAGAAGGTGGAACAAATATCTTTGCCTAACGACAAACAAATTCGCAAGGTAAACCAACTGCTTACCTCGAAGAAGAAAAGCTGGAATACCTGACTTAACTTTGGTTTTCTCTCAAAAGGGATCCTGTTCTTCCAAGTGTGCCCTTTTTATTGCTGAAGATGGCTGTTGCTGGATATACCGTTCATCAGGATTATGGAAAAATGTGTCTCCCCTTCTTAATTCTGAGACCCATTCTGAAGTGGAAGGAGCACAAGAATCATGCACAATTCATAAAATAGTTCAGGCTTGTTGTCAGGACAAAATTAACGTAGTTTTATGTGAATTAGGTATGTTGGAAATTTATGTACTTAGGTTTAATATAAGTTAATACTGTGAGGTAAGTTTCCCATTTTTCAGGACAAGTTTACAGTATTCCAACTGCGCTTCCTATTCCTGGTAGAAAAGTTACTGAGATAGCGTGTGGGTTTGAGCATTGCCTCATGGTAACTGACATTTGTACAGTCTTCTCCTGGGGCTCAGGAAGGTATTTCTTGTAACTGTTTGACATACGTTAGTTGTTTTATTTTAATATGATTCATTGTACTTAAAATTCTTGCATAACAACTTATCATTTCTCTATTCTTTTAATCTCTATTTTTATAACAGAATTTTAAATATGGCTTTTATTAAAGGAGGGGACAGTTAGGACATGACATGCTTGAAGATGAAGATAGTCCTCGAGAGGTAGATGCTCTTTCTGGATTAAATGTGAAAAGTGTAGCGGCAGGTGGGTGGCATTCAGTTGCTATTACAGCCACTGGAGATGCGTATGTTTGGGGTTGGAACACTTCTGGGCAACTTGGAATGCCATGCAGTGAAAACCGTGAGAGGTTACATGATAAAAACAAAGATCATGCTTCTTTTGATTTACAACAAGAAGGAACAAATGTGAAAGACAATCAATATGTGAAATCTGAAGGAGAAGTTGTTACTGTGCAGGCATTTCCCTTGCCAATAAAGTTTCCTTATGGCCTTGAAGATATTTTTGTAAAATCTGCTGCTTGTGGGAATAGACATACCATCATCCTGACAGGTATGCATTTGCGATCATTATAAGTTGGGATTGACGTTCACCCCATGGTTATAGTAGTATCTATTTTGACTTTATCTAATTTAGGAACTTTACATCCTTAGCTTTTATCTTAACCATGTTACCACCTTTAAATATGAAACATGGTAAATACTATTTTATATTAACATGGTAAATTCTATTTCTTATATTAGTTTTATAATGAGAATTGTTGCAACTGTTTTCCTTCTTGTGCCATTTTTCCTCATTTGTCAAGGGTTGGTACCATCTTTAACTCTTTTTGAGCTCTATCCATTTATTGCATTCTCTTCTCTCGCTCCCATTATCTTCATCTTTGATTCAATCTCATCTCTCCATCTGATATGCATTTTCCATCTAGATCTTCTACCCTGTATGTGTTCTCCAGACACTTTTTAAGGGATTGCTCTTCCTCCCTTTTTTACCATGTACCATCTTAGCCTTGACTTTCTTATACTCCTCTTCTTTTCACTTCGTATATGTTCCATTACAAGCCTTGATCCATCAGCTTTGCTTGTGACTTTCACAATCCAGAATATCCCCTTTTTGCTTTTACATACATTGGTTCAATGATACTCTACCTCTTTCCTCTGGAACCTTCTTCTCTCCCTCTCTTGTGATTATAACTTCCATATCCATTCCATTCCTATTTTCCAAGGTCTTGACTAGTTTTACTGTTTCAGCATTGATATCTATTAATTATAATTTTTTGTAGCTCATTATCAGTCCCTCTGAAGTTTTTAAGTATAAATTAGAGAAATGTGCTAATATTTATCTGGGAAACCTTCATGAAGTTGATTTAGAATAAAAATAACATAATTTACAAAGTAATTAATTTCATAGATAGAGTTGGGTGATATAACATAAATGAAAAGGGATTTGATGAGTGAACATATGGGACTTTGTAGGTATGTTTTAGGAGGAATGGCTGGTGAGCTTTCATGTTATTTAAAGATAGATGTATCAAAGGGATAAAATATATTCAACAGAAAGGCATTCTTACTCACTGACTATTTATTATTTTTCTTTGAGAAGAAATGCTACTTTAGAAATATTGGCAATAAAACAACTAATGGATTCCTGTAGAATTTTTTTGTCCATTTCTCATTATCATAAAACATTTTCAAGAATCAATCATTGCATATTTATTTATTTATTAGAAGATACTCTGCGATTTGGCCATCAGGCCAGGTGGCAGAGGTGGAGGGAAATATAGCAATTGAACATTGGATTGCCTGGCATTCGCCCAAGGACGGGAGGGAAAACCCTCCAAAAACCTCCCGTAGGCAATACATAATATAAAATTACATAATACATAATATAACATTACATATACATAATATAACATTACATAATACATAATATAACATTACATAAGTCATATACAACATTAAATAGATACATAAATGGTATATTACATTTAGCATGTCACAGAAGTTAAAATCTAGATACAGAAGTGATACATACAAGATAATAATGTTACTAAAATAAGCTAGCTTACGTGGTAGGTAGTCCATATAGTCAGGTATATATTATACTAAGTTATAATTATAACATAAAATCATGATTTAAGATGTCTAATACTACTCGCTATTATGATACAGAACCTAAATTTACGCCTTAAACTATTAAAAATTATGCATATAAATGAATTTAAGCTTATTTTTAAAGGTTTTTACATTTTTCGGCATTGGAATGAGAGCTTCTCCAGGTAAAGCGTTCCATTCTCTAATACCTCTGTTCACGAATGAGTATTTTGCTACATCCGTTTTCTGTTCGCGCTCCTTGATTTTTAATCTGTGATTGCCGCGTCCAATGTAGCTAGGCAGGTTAAACCTGGCTTTCAGTTCGCCCCAGCCCTCTACGGAATTCCATGCTTTGTACATCCCGGTCAATCTAAACATTTTCCTTCTCGACTCTAATGATTCCCACTTCAACTGAGTTAGCATTTTACTTACACTTTCTGCTTTATTGTGTTTGCTGACTACATATCTAGCCGCCTTTCTTTGTACACCTTCGAGTTTCTTCTTAAGGCCTATTTCGTGGGGATCCCATACACTCGTTCCATATTCTAAGATCGGCCTGATCAATGATTTGAACGCTCGCTCCTTAACGCCTTTCCCACTCCGTTTTATGAACGCTCGCTCCTTAACGCCTTTCCCACAATTGCACAAAAGTTCTTCTTAACGCATATTAGTTTTGTACACATATGTATCAACCACTCTACATTTATTTCTTGCTCTTTACTCCTTTTGTCACTTTTATCTTTCACTTTCAGATGATGGAGTAGCTTGGGGTTGTGGATGGAATGCCTATGGCCAGTTAGGATTGTCAGGCTGGACCTTATATGAGTCACTTACAAAAATTTTAATTCATGGAAAAGAAGATTGTAAAGTTAAAGAAGTAGTATGTGGAGGGTGGAGCACTGTGCTTTATCTTGACAAAAGATAACATCTTTTGTGAATAAAAACAGACTCTAATGTTTTTGTGTTTAATGCCAAGCATGCTCTTGTGACTTTTTCTTGGATACTATTAGTCTACTTCCATTTCTTGGATTTCAGGTAAAAAGAATTAGAATTCTGGATCAACTTCAATGAGAAGGCAAAAATTAGGTGTTGTTTGTTACTCTTCCCATTGATAAATTGACAAGGGGTTATACTGGATGACCATCAGCAATTAATTTTGGATTACTATCATTAGAGATATAATTATTTATCTACAGAAGCATGACTGGATGTTTATTTAGGGGTCACACCCCAAATTTAATTACAAATTGGAGAGTTGTGCTACAGATTATTTAGCTGTGCAGCTGATACTATTTTTGATTTCAGAAAATGTCTGTAATTTTTTTTCTAAGGGCAATAAATTGATTTTTTGTCTCCTTTTCTAAGATTTGCTCTACTTGAATTATAGCCAACTTCAACATAATTATCACTGATTTGCTACTCATATTTTCTTATAATCTTCCTTATTTTCCTCAGTTTCTTGTGTGATATGATAGTAACTACTCGTGTTAAATAGAATCTCTTCTCCTGCATCTTCTTGATACTTGGATATTTATGAAGCTATCACTGGCAAGAGATTCATCGAAATCTTATGAAAGTTTTACTTTTTGAAACTGGAGGTTCAAAAAATTTTAACTTTTAGCTGCATTAACAATCCAGCAAAGTGGCCATCATGATGCTGTCACTTTAAAATTTTAATTGATTGATAGACTACAGCAACTACTTATCCCCAGAGATATGATTTACCAGAATTAGTGAAGTCCACCTCTTCATGGGTTACTTGGGAAAAAAATTGATATTTTGCAAATATAATACGATTATTTGTAGCATTGTCTTTTAATTTCTGAAATGACCTATTTTTCGATTTCTTTAGGAAATTATTTCGTTACTTATTCCAGTTTAAACCACACATTTGATCAGGTGTTTCTTCTTTGAAGCTGCTAAGACAATTCTTGGCTCTAAACCTTGCTGTATTGTAGCCTTTACGTAAACTTTGTTTTGAAAGGCAGGATTATCAGATTCCCGATTGTTTTTCCTGATTCAGTTGATGAAGATGTTTTCATTACATCTACAAATGTACCCCGCCAGTTACGTGTGGAGAGATATATGCCCATCATGACTCTACTTCTTACTCTATCATTTGATTACTTTTGAGCATTGTTGACAATAAAAATGAATTTTTGAAGCAACTTGTCCTAGCATCTATTTCCAGATTTTTCTGGCAGTATCAGAACAGCCTATGCAAATAGAAGGATACATAATATTTGCAAATTTTTTTAAGAACATTCATCTGCTTTATTAAGAAAAATAAGTCTGTTTAAAACTTCTGAGGATTCTTGCATTCTGAAGCATCTGGCTTACTCTCACTGATTTATCGCAATTGTTGTCAAAATGCATTTCATAGCTATACTTTTTCTAATTTACAAATACATCACTAATTAATTTAATTACCAATTAACCCAATTTTAGGTACTGGATTTTGCTTAGATACATTTCCAACTTAATAGCAAGTTATTATAATGCAAATTTTAAATGGACTTTTGTTAATGTTCACTTAAGTTTCAAATATTATAATGATTAGATAGTTAATGATTATAGTTAATTGCAATGCTAGTCCATCATATACATATGAAATTAAGTATAATCTTCACTTTAACTCTAAAAAACCTTTATAAAATAGGACCTTAAGGTGAACATTAGTCAAAGTCCATTTTAAGGATACATTATAATAGCAGGCCTCACTTTGTAACACTCATTGTTTCTAAACTTCCTAATCGCCATCCCCTTCCTCTCACTTCCTTTATGACATTTAACCTAAATTAATTAGTTTACTGGATGATGTCGGATGGCAACAACACTGGTTATGCATTAATGTTAATGTGTTAATTAACTACAGAATTTCTCATTTCAACAAATGCAACATTGTCAGCAGGGTCCCATACACTATATGCATACTTAAGATGCGGTCTAGCTGGAGCAATTATCTCCAAGGGCCAATTTGAATAATTAAACAATACCAGAAATGTAAATAAAATTTTACTGAAATGTCTAAAATACATAACAATTATAATACAAAAATAACAAAGTCAAGATAGACCCCCACATAATCCATGCAGGTAATTTTTTATCTTCTTCCTTAGAAGCATATTATATTCCTGGTAGGGGCCAGATAACACATTTTTCCAACAATTGCTGGCTGTTTGGCTTTGTCAAGTCCCTCCTAGAACACTTAGCACCTTGTATTTATTTATTAAGTTGTATAACACAGCTTCCATAAATTTTTAAAACATCTCACTGGAAGGTGTAGCTCCTAACGCACAAGATAGGACTATTTTCAGCGTACAAAGTAAACATGAATTACTTTGGTGAGATATTTTTCTATTAACAAAAAGATCAACAGCTTGAAAACAAGTTTTTATAAAATCAACTGTTAATCTGAAATTCATTTAATTTTCGGCATATTCCCACATTTTTAACAAACCACAAAGACAATCCAAAAGTTGGCTATCATTACAGTCTTGAAAGGGAGCAAATATTATAAATTACAACATGAAACAAGAATCATATCAAATTGCTTAAGTTTTGGGCAATGACTTTAATAATATTCTCTATCTCAGGAATAGTGTTAAGATCCCTCCGAAGTCCTGCATCTATTTCCAAATCAAAATCTGGTCCATATCGAGTAAAATACTGCAACAACAAAATATTACTAGCATAAAACAAACACAGCATTTGGATAGGATATACTAAATATGGTTCTTACCAAATGATCTGGAATGTCAGTGGGTAATTTTTTCCTAAGGATAACCGAGGTCAAATATGTCCAGCACTTGGCTGTATTGGTAATGTTATAACCACCTGAAAAAGTAAATTGAATTTCACAGCTGAAATTATAAAACTAATGAAATCATGCAAAGGTTGTCAATAAGTATTAGTTGTAGTCTTAGATTAGTACAGTGATACCCCAGCTAAAGATTTTTTCACTGTTTTTTGGATTTGGTTAATGAATGTTTTAGTGTATGTGCATGCTAACATAAAACACCAAACACAAATGGTTTGGCCATTGCAGTATCTTATATTTTCTGTCTGCATATTGGCAAAGAAATGAGCTGACCATATCAAATAGGGAGTACCAACAAACCCATATAGGTGATGGGTGTGTATGTTCAAGATAGCAAAAAGTAAGACACCTGATAACATCAAGTTTCAGCTAATGAATCCAATTCTGGAAAGAATTATCTTTGTTAGCTGAGATATCACGATAAATAGTTCAATTTCCTATCTTTAACAGAAAAGAGAGGCAATTCATCATGTGCTGCCCATTAAAATTAGTTTTAATAAAGTTAAATAATGCAATAGCATATAAACAACCAAGCTAAGGATGAGGCTAATCATAGGTACAATTATTTTCATCATTCATACACATTCTTCGAAGCACATATTGGAAGCCATGATTAACATTGGGAAACCACACCAAAGAGCATCAAAGTTTAAAAAGTGTTGTGCATATTGTGCCGTATCACAGCTATGTCGAGTTGGTCAGACTCGGCACGTTCAAACTTTCCCGCCTAGTCAGACTTGACTTGACTTTGTTTTTATTTATCCTGAGGCAGGTGAAGCCTTGTGGCCCCCTCTTCCCATGCCCCAGGGTCTCTCTAGTATTCCAGACTATGATTACAGTCAAGCACATATAACAATACAGAATAAATAAATTCCTTGCGTTTCAAACTCGCTAAACAACAACCTGGTCCAAAGATCTGCTAGAACAGAGATGCTTCATTTATATAGGTGAGTGCGGATGGATACACTGGTGCACCAAGTGAACAAAGTGATGGGAGATTATTTGATTGGAACAATGCCCCACAGATTCCTTTCTGCTCTGAGTCAGGTTACCTCCACTATTTCCCCTCCTGTGTTTTGGGAAAGGCAGTGGTGTAATGTGTAAGAGGGGCAGATTGCTGGTGTGCAGAGTGAAGAGGAATGCTGAACCTGAACTAGAGTGTTCTTCCAACTTGTTGATGGACTTAGTAAAGACATTGGAATGTGAATTAAAACGTCATTTAACTAGTATTGGGACATTTATCCTTAGTAGTGATTTGAGTTATTCCTATGTCTAAGTGACTGTTGGACTTTGTGACCACAGCTGTTTCCTTGTTTTATGAATACCATGCAATTGAACTACATTGATTTTGTCATGCTATCTCGGCTACGTTGTTCTATTCTCTTTGTCTCGTTTCATCTGTGATTCCTTGATTTCTCACAAGTGTTCGAATGCTGCAACCTGCGATAATAATTTATGGTTTTCTATGAATGCTTATCATGCATTGCAGCACAATATGCATGACATAAAAATGAAAAACAGCACCAGCCAACCCTACTTTTTTATAATAATCTCCAATTCAGTAATAACATACAATACTTAGTTGGGTTGGTGGTTTACATTTCGAACCGTTTTTACATGTTTTGCCAACTCTTGATTTAGTTTTTGAACTTTGAAGCACTTGGGCATGGATTTTCATTGGCAAATACAATGATATCAACGCAAAAAGTTTTAATCAAAACGATCATTATTTAGTCATCTAAATTCCTCCATAGATGAAAAATGAAAGCATCGTATTGAAAAAATTCAAATTTTCTCATCCAACATTATCAAATGAATTGCTTTAAAATTCCATTTCATTTAAGATATTATAATTTGATTTGAATTTTTAACAATGAGCTAGTGAAAAGTATAAGTTAAGTTTCAGGATAAGTAACTATCAGGATAAACATGAGAGAAAAATCAAAAAGTATGAATGTTACCTCCACCAAGAAACAAAGTTGGTAACTTGTAACTCAAAATTCTTTCCACACATTTCCCCATTCCTTTAGGTGTAAGATTGAAAGTTCCAATTGGATCTCCACTAATACTATCAGCACCACATTGTACCACAACGGCATCAGCAGCAAATGCATTCATCACTAAGCTAAGAACTCTGATGAAAATGAAAGAATACATGATTTATGTAAATAGCAATCAAATATTCTAAGAATTAACAAAACAAATTTAATACCTTTCAAATAAACAGAAATATCGATCATCTGTGATACCATCTTGTAGAGGAACATTTACTGAAAAATACTTTCCGTTCCCAAACCCTACATCACATAAAGAACCGGTGCAGGGATAAAAGCCTACTTCATACTTGTGCAATGATACTGTCATCACCTTTCGGGAAAAAGAGAAGGCATTTTCAACTCCATCACCTATATTTAGCAAAGATTTATATTATGAGTATTTTTACGGGAAAGATACGGATACATTTTTTGGGAAATTTATCTAGCATTAATTAAAAATGCGTTTTTTTCACACTGATTTAATCAAAATAACACAGGACGCAATCACATCACTGTTATCTTTCTATATGTTCTACAAAGATTCGCACTTATTACTCACCATGATGAATGTCCAGATCTATATACAATACTTTATCAAATTTTTCTCTTAGTTTTTGAATAGCTATAACAATGTCGTTTATGTAGCAAAACCCTCTAGCTTCATCCCTGAAAAAAACACCCAGAATCACTTTCTGCTACACACAAAAATAAAACAATATGATACGAAGTTCATACCTCTGAGCATGATGCCATCCACCACACCAATTGATTGCAATTTTAGCCTCTTCATTAATCAAAATATTAGCAGCAGTTAACGATCCTCCTCCAATCCAGGATGCAAAATTATAAATATTTTCGAAAATAGGACAATCGTATCCTATTAAAACAATTGTATTGATGAGAAACAAATATTTCCATTATATCCTCTAGAGCAATACAAATAGCCATAAGATTTTATTTACCTAAACCGAAATCTGCCTCCTCTTCTTCAACATTTTCCAAATCATCAGATTCATTTACTTCTCGTAGAAAATCTATGTAACAGGAAGAATGGAAGGAAGTTAAGTCGTCGTAAGAAGCTGGCTCTGCTGCAGATATTTTCATATACTTGCATAATCCATATGCTTTGATGAGGTTATCAACAAGGTCAGCCTAAACAGAAAATATCATAACATAACGTAGACTTGATACTAGATTGATTGTCAATTACCTTCATAATATTTTCCAGTACCCTGTCCTTCAAATTAGGAATTCTGCTACACTCTTTCGCTAATTTATAGTCCATTACGTACGCAACACAAGAAGACATCGTAACTCACAAAATAATGAGCATAAATTAATCCTCAATAATAAATCATTCATACATCAACAAATCATAATTTGGAGGGAAATTCAAGAATGAACAAATGAAGAACATCAGGCGAAAAATTGCGAAGCAAAGTTTGATCGCATGATTCATCGATCGTTCGATGATACTCCCGTCAGTTAAGTTCATAAATGACTTCTTGAATAAAACATGTGACATTACTACACCAAATCCAAATAAAAGCCAACGTAAACAGTCTAAATTACGAAAAACTTCAGCGCAACGCAGAAGCTGAGCAATTAACAAACAATCGAAGCTAATATTGCGTGTAGAATTACCTAGTGCTTGAAAGCTGAAAGGGGCGTTCCTGAGAATATTTTCGTATGTAAATTTAATCTCTGTCGGTGATTTTGGCGTTATTCAAGATATGATATGGATACAATTCCAAAAGAAGAAACTACTTCATTTTCAGCCAGTGAAGATAATCTTGAAGCAGGAGAGACACCTCCCCATGTACGTAGCTGCAGAGTCCAATAGATTTCAGACATGGGAAATCTTTTTGCCAGGGTTAACTGCGAATTAAGTTGATTCTATTGCATATTTAAATTATAGGTAGCTAGCAAAGGTTGCGACGACGTCAATTTAGTCTCAAAATCTCACAGAGTTCTCCATTTTTCCGATGGAACGCTTGACGAAAGCGAGCTAGAGGAGGACCAGCCAGATTCAAAAGACAATTTGGAAGTTCATCCGGTTGGTTTAACATGAAGTACAAAAATATTGATGTTCTTAAGCATAGGATTTCATTCATATGCGTACATTTTACATATTTTTCAGAAATATCTTTCATGGGGACCATGGATGATGTACCTAACCACTACTTTTGGATCCAAAACACTAAAAGCTGTGGATTATGTGGGAGAGTCATTAGCAAACTTTTTCGGAATTACATCGCCAAAGTACCAATATGAGATTGATGAATACGAAATTATGTGTTCAGAGGTAATGATCGTTCTTTAGAAATTTCCAGCTATAAAGCAAGTATAGTGTTGAAGTATAATTACACTTGTCACTGGATCAGGAAGAAGAAGCGAAAAAACGTTATGATCTCGAGATGGGAGGATGGACTGCTAATGCCACTGAAGGCTCTACTACAGTGGCAGGAAACTCAGTTATCTCTGAAGGGAATGAGAAAGATGTAATAACTGACGGTACAGTGAAGACTCAGCCCCATAGTTTGCAAAGGTAATTTCCTACATTTATTTCTCGAATTTCTAGTATATAATATTTTTCTATGCGGTAGCCTATTCGCAATATTGAGAATCCAAACCTACGTATTAGTTTTTATATAATTAATGTATATTTTTGGAATTAATGAAGATAAGGTAGTTCTGGGTATGAAATCTAATTCATAGAAAGTCAGTTTCTTACTAGATGACTGTTGATCCTTTTGACTAAGCATAACTTTTATGATAATGTTTATCTTTTAAATCTTTTGGAGCTTAGGAGAGTACGTGGAGGATATTTTTAAGATATTTCTGAGGAAACTAAATTGATAAGAATGAATTCATTTACTACTAACTTACTTTATAAGCTCATTAATAATGATAATGTATATTAATCACATAGGTCCATACATAATAGACATATGACAAGTCAGATGGAAAAAAATATAGATACATGCACAATTAATAAACCCACCCAAGTACAGATTTTTACAATTTTTCATTGTAGCACTCTTTCCAGTAATTATAAGTAGGTATACAACTGGTTTTTACATAGAAGTGAGATAACCAAGTATAATATACAATATAAGGATAAGGTAAACCAAACACAAAATTATAGAGTGAAGTAACTCAATGTTAATGTACATATTTCCATGACATAGTTATATGCAGCTATAGCAATGCAAAGCAATTAAGTTATAGCAATGAGCGACTCTTGCTACTCTATTTTGAAATAAGAGCTGCCCTTGTGGAATGAGATAAATCTTATAAGATATGTTTTGGGAATATTGAGATGCAGGTATTCAATAAAATACACATTTTATAACATGTAAGCTTAGTAATGGCTGTTTGCTTTGAGTTAATAGCTGAATTTTCTCATTAGTTTACCATTTTACAAACGAAGGTGACAGTATCTTATCTGACTGGGATTTGAGCCTGGATTCTTCTATTCCTAGGTTTAAGCTGTGACAAACTCTCTTATGATAGTGAAAGTCTGTTTTACTCTATATATTTTTAGACTTCTTTTTCTGCTTATCCTTTGGGTTTTTGAGCTCGTAAAATTTTCTCTGTACCCCTCCTGTAAATATGTTCAATTTTATGTCAATTGTTACGTTTCTAATATACTGTGTTCTTCTCTGCTATTATTTTAGCCATGTTATTATAAAGTAATAAATGTGAAATCAAATTTGTTGATGTAATGGATATCTCTATCTGAAAGCATGGAAAATAAACATATTGTAAGAAAAGAAATGTAAGCTAATTGCATAAATCATGTTCCTTTGTTATACAACTATGGAGTAAGGTTATAAATTATGTAAAATTTGATTATCAGTGGTTTATAAAAGGGGTTATGGGTTTTTTGGTTCCCCTTCACAGTGGGTCAGTATGTATAGTTTCTCCATTTCTTCATAGTCAAGATCTCTTTTCATTAACTTGTATGATGACATCTTCATTGTATACTATATCCATTTCACTATTACAGTTCTTCAGTAACACCTTGTATTATCTCTCTTCAAGTAAAGACTATTAAATTTCAAAAGACCTGAAGTTTCGAATCTTTATGCTTGGTATTTACGGAATGGTTTGTTTTCTCTTAAACTTGTGTTGCTTACCTTCAAAAGTTGCCTTTTTTGGATTCTCTGTTGAACCTTGTGAATTCTGGACCCAATAAGTAATCCTCAAGTCACATCTCAATAGTTTTTCATCTAGGAATCATGGTATTTGTGTAAATGTCCATTCTACAAATGCCTAGTAAACTAAATTTATGATTTAATTATAATCAAAAGATTTCATTTTCAGAATTAAATTGCTGATCAATATTGTCTCTTTTGAAGTTGTTTGGTGATCAAATAGTTTGATATTTTGCTTTCAGTTAAGGCTTTGGATTCATGCACAGCAAAGATGATCAAGATGCAGTGAAAATGAGGGAAAATTTGTAGCTGCCATTTATCTTCTAACTAATATGGACCATTGAGTTTTACAGGGAAAACTTTTGTAACACTTGTGTTACTGACTGATTTTTTTATAAATACCAAAAATACTCGACAAGTGGTCATGTTGTTTAAATGTTTATATTTTGTCCCTTTCTCAAGCTGTGTTGTAATAGAATCACCGGAAGTGCCGAATCAAATGAAATTCATGGTTGATTTTCTTCCCATTTCATGCATCAAGGATTTTCTACTACTTTGCACCTTCAATGCAACCCAAGGTAACTTTTTTTTGAGCAAGGATAATATCTACCATTGCTTTGTTTCGAAGAAAGTAATTCAGCTTCCTGTGCAGCAACTTAAACATGTCTCTAAATGTACCAATTTAATACTAATTTTAAGCCTTGGCAAAATATGATACTTTTTGGAAAATTATTTGGTATTTATTGAAATGTATTTCCTTGGGAATTGCTTGTATTTGGGGAAGGTAATATAATGACATCTCATTACCTTGGTGCATTTTAATGAGTACTTAACTAAAGGTAGTTAAATTCAGCAGAACATATACCAGTAAATTTCCTGCTTTGAAAGATATTTGCTTTATTTTGTTACTGCCTGATTGACTGAAATACTGCCATGTTGTAATGTAATGATACATTTTCGTCTTTTGTATGCTAGTTATTTATTATAGTGGCAGTTAAAAAAAGTATTTATTTGTATCTTTGTATATTTCAAGAAATATATTGTATTATGCAAATTCTTTTATTCATCATTTCTCTGGCTATTTATTATTAAAATTTCCCATGTATTTGTTCTTTCATAGTAGGTACCATAGATGGAAGAAAAATTGAAATCTGCTTTTTATTTGCATGTCCAGTAACCTCTGTAAATTAAGATATTAGAAAAATTATTCTTTTATCCATTTATAATTGTGTTGGTTGATGGAATTATGAAGATTCCCTTTACTTTTTGCTGTTGGTTCCCAATTAGAAGCAGGACTTGAAATATTATGTTATCCTCTTTACTTCTGCGTAGTTTTGATTCAGTGGAATATTCAAGTTTTAGCTGGAATGCTCAAGTAAGCCACGTATTTATCAATAAAATGAAGAATACAGAGGTGGATATATTTGGTTCTCTCTTTTTCTACCAATACTGTATAATTTGTGATGAAAAACATTTGAGCTCAAACAAAAACAACTTAATTTGAACAAGTATTTTGATTATACTGCTGAAACTTTTTATTTCACTTTAGCTGACCTTCAAAAACTGCTTGGGATTAATTTTTATAAATTCCATCTACTGCTAGTATCATAAATTAAATGAGGATTTGGGAAGATGAAGGAAGAGCCTAAGAATTAAATCAAATTATTTACAGCTAAAGACCCAGAAAATAATTGAGTTTACTAAGGATAAACTTACAGTGTGATCACACTTGATGAATTATCTCAGGATACCAGAAGAGCATTTAACCAGCTACTTGGGGCTCCATCTTAGAAGATGCCAATCAAGATTTCCAACATAGGTTAGAGAATTTTAGTTTTGGAGACACTTCATGAAGTAATCATCTTTTGAAGAGTAACAAGAACATTTATTTCAATAAAAGTAGGAAACAATATCTATTATTTATATAGTTAAACATTTGAGATATCTCTCTTACTTTACACAGTGCATACAAGTTAATGATAGTTTTAAAGAGAGTCAGATCATATCTATGCATGTCTTTGTTTAACCTTAAAGAACAACATATAACTTCACTTCATCTATTTCACTTTGTAGGTTTTCAATACCAGGAGCATCTGCATTGAAGGGGGGAGACTCTCTCACCCACTCTTCTAAATTAATTCCAGTATCCTATAAGTAAAAATAAATGCAATATTTCAATCATTCTGAATAATCATTTCAAAACATTAAATCCTTACGTATATACTTCACATGTGAATTAAAAAATGATTTTGGATGTACTCATTACCATTTGAAACATGCTAAAATAGCATAAATAAATTTTATTTGATGCTATAAATAACTGACATATAACAACCATTCTACACTTTGTAAAATATTTCAACAATTCATATCTTCTGTATTTATTTCCATCTTTTTCCCAAATCTTATCTTTTTATTCTGGGAACTTATTATTGGTAAATATTTGCTTCAATATAAGCACATGCAAAGTAGTTATTTTTGTGAAACAGTTACATGTATATCAAATAAATAAAACTAAATTCATTGCAAATCCTTTGAAATACAAAACTGTTAATAATCATACCTTTTACAGCAATATAAAAGCAGCCAATTTAAACATCAAAATTATACTTAACAGGAGGTTATTTGATCAGGTACATGTTAAGGGGGAGTTAATATTTGATTATAACATGACCTAATGAAAATGATTCATAAAATAAATCCAACACAATGTGTAACAAATTTTTGAGAAATTAAATTTAACGCTTTTTTGATTTTAAAAATTTATAGCACATATATTACGCAAGGGTAAATATGTATGTACGTTACTTTGGTCACAAAATGGATCAGTTTCCAGGTTTGACAGCTTGGCTGACAATAATGTTAATGTGGCTTAAAATTCATGCTTACCAGCTAAAATATTAGACTTGCCTTCATATGTTGGAGTGACTCTTCCAAAGGAGGAATGGTGACTAATAGCGTTCCAGATTTGATGGTATTCCTCAAGAATCGCCACATGTGTACTTGAGCTTCATGAGGCATGAAGAACTCAAACACGTTATTAAGTATGACGACATCTGCAAGCTGTACTAATTCACTTGAATCCACGAGATTTCTCTCTAAAACTTGAATACGATCCTTTAAAGTTATAATTAAATGAAAATAGTGGGATATATTTCAGAATTGTTTAATGTTATAAACGTTAAACTCAACAATCTTTACTGTAGTGTATGAATTTCACAAGAAAATTATTCATAGCATGACCATCATTCTGCAAACATCTCAACTTAAGGCTCAATAATAGTGGGCCATGGTCACATAAAGTAAGTTAAACTTTATCACTATATTACCTGAAATCCATACTTCTGCACTATGCCTTTCTGAAGATCACACAAGTCCTTATTCAACTCAATGCCAAAAATTTTTGAAGCTGTTGAGTAGAGGTATGCCTAAGATGAAAAATTCTTTCATAAGTTAAAATTAAAATCTTGATTATAAAATTAATACTTAAAAACAAATGAGAATATTCTCCATACATATATCACTTCTGTAAATGGAAGAGGAGACTTTAAAGTCTTAATTTCGCCCAAAATAAAGACGTTATATATTTATTTACTTCATAAATGTCTATTGAATTTTTTTGACTGAAAAAGTCCAAAAAGAAGTACGGTTTAAGGTAAACCCTAATTATTTCACCAAATCTTACAATTTCTCGCATACATAAACACAATAATGTACTTGGATCATGAATTTTCAACGATTTGTTTCTGAGATTCAATAGATGGTTGAGGAAATCACATTTAATAAGTTTTGCCAGTACGGAAGGATGGGGTTTCATTTTGGTAAACTTATTATAACAGCACTAAAGATTTTATGGTTACTATTAGTACTCTCAATAAGGGAGGGCATGATTTCCTCTTCACGATTTTAATTCAACATAAACTTGTGTACTTTCAGGAACTCACCCCATACAGAATCGCACCCAGCCTAGAGCCAACATCAAGAATTGTTTTCTCGTTTAAAGGACCAAGGAGGGCGGTGAAAATATACAGCAACCTTCCCCGCGAGGCAGAATGAGATATGAAAGCTAAAACAAATTAGCTGGAATGACATAAACCCGAATAATACTAGATCCAGTTGAATTACTTACATATAGGCTTTGTTCTATGAGAACCGCAATCTGTGCAGTAATTTCTAGACATTTTCCCTGCATCGCAGAGTTCGTCTACAAGTTCATCATCATATAAAAATCCATCCACATGAGCTGTGTGTCTAGGATCCAACATAGCGCTCTGGCAAGGCATAAAATGAATAAATCACACTTTATATACATTCAATAATTGCATCGTTTGACTACAATACGCCATTAGATAAACATAATAACATAGAGAAGAAAAATTTCCGTTGCAATTTTTACCTCCCCTACTGTCGGCATACAAATACTCTCAGATGGAAGAATCGCATCAGGTGGTAGAACCTTACGTATATCTGAAGCTATATTTTTTAAAACCTCATCTTGCATATCATACAGCCCAACAGATTCACCTGCAAAACATCCTCGCTAATTTCCAGCAACAACTGTATATTTTTCTGAGACAAAATTAAAAATTATTATGTCGAACCTTTCAGCCAATTACTTTCAATCCAATTAAGAAACAATAGTTTATCTTGTCCGCCAAGTTTTCGCATTAGCTCAAGAAAATTTTCTTGTGCTTGGGAAATTATAATTTCACCATGATCCATTGTAGCAACTCTTGATTTGACGCTTAAACATTAGAAATCTTCGACACTCCCAAATTTTGATAAGCCCACGTGCGCGTCGGTGCGCACAACTATCTTCACCAATTTTATTAATTATTTACCTTGTACGCTGCTAGAATGCTCTGATGTCTAGAAACGCAACTCAAACATGTCTTTTGGTGGGAATTATATAAATGTAGGTAAAACGGGTCTTTAGGAGATGATTCGAAAACAACTTTCTCTAAATCAAGAGTTACAAGTATATTGTGGAAGTGACTTAGCAAAGTGAAGCGTTATGTTCATATGAAAAAGTTTGAAGGATACGAATGAACAGTGCTTTCGTTCCAAGGAGGCTCCCATCTACGTATAAATCAAAAGTTTAATCAAGAGTTTATTCCATCATCATACAGTAAGGTGAGAGATAAACTTTCCAGCTTGAAGTATGGAAAAATTTCTGGAACAGAAAATAAGTTTTCGGGAAGAATGGCAAATGCCACATTACAAATTCATTCAAAGAGTATGAGCTTAAGTAATGTATATGTATACATCCATGAACAGATTTACCATTGGGCGCATCAGGTGTTGAGGGTCTCACTGTAAAGGGGGGTGGGGGCCAAATAAGAACGTTTTGTGGTTTTTTAAGGTTAATAATTTCTTATTGGGGGTCTCAAAGTGGTCATTGCGCCTATAGGGCTTCTAATTGATAACATTGGCCCCTGTATGCATCTCTTGCTATAAACTGTGAGGCATATTAATTTGTCATCAAGCCTTTAATGAGGAAGAATTGAATTAGAATTGTTTACCAGCATCTTTATATTTTGAGATTATTATCTTCGTAATGTCTTTCAATGGATAAGATTAACTATAATAGCTTTTATAGTTATAATTTATTTTTATCAACAGGTTTCTCCTCCGTACTAATACTCTGAATCTAAATTTTAGTGCATGCTTTTTATTTTTGATAGTTGTGGTATATTATATCATCTCTCATTTTCCGGTAGACATGGATTTCCTTCTCAAAAAGCATATATAAAATACATTTGTTTTGCATGTTCACATGTATTATACTTATGCCAAGTTTTTTCCGTTTTAATCCGTGAATTCCGTGAATTTATCAAGTAATCACAGCCTAGCTTCTAATCTCCTTTCTTTCGAGGATTCCCAACTTGCGTCTGATAGCATTTGCGTAACGCTTGCTTTTCTATCGTACCACTTCTTAACAAACCGTATCACCTTGCGCTGCACTTTCTCCAGCATACGTTTCATCCGCTGGGTCCCATATACTATATAGTCGCCGCATTCCAGATGGGGCCTACCTAAGATGAAATAATATCGCTCTCTAAAGTTCCCATCCCATCTACCTACAATGCACCTTATAAAACTGAGGTTTTGCTTCACCGCAGATTTTACGTGTGCTCCAGTTAAAGTTATTTGCAAGGGTGATTCCGAGATATTCAACTGAGTCGACTACATTTATATTCATTCCACTAATTTTGTGCGGGTGGTTTTGGCGCAATTGCTTCCTTTGGAAGAAGTTTACTGCAAAGCATTTATTTACATTAGAATATAGTTGCCATTTTCGCACTACCTTTGAATATGAACTAAATCGTTTGATAGCGAATCTTTCTTTGTCGCTTGATTTTTCTCCATATATTACTGAGTCATCCGCGAATACCTTCACATTGCTATGTCGTTGCTCAGGTTATTGATATAAATGAGGAAGAGTAGAGGTTCGATAACGCTGCTTTGAGGTACGCCTGAAATGACTCTGACTTTATCCCAACTAATGCCGTTAAGTTCCTTTTACTGTTAACTAGTTGAGTGTCGCATGATCAGTTCTTTCTAAATTCGTGTTGGTTCTTACTGAGGAAACGATTGCTATCTAAGCACTTCATAAGTGAACTAACAACGATGTGCTCCATTACTTTTCCGGACAGCGAAGTTAATGAGACAAGTCTATAATGTCCTGGGTCCTCCTTTAACCCGCTTTTATAAACAGGGTAACATTTGCTAACATCCAATCTATTGGGAGACTGCCTTCGTACATAGACCTAGTAAATATAATTTTGAGATAAGGGGCGACGCTTTATGCCAATTCTTTCATCATTCCAGCCGGAATACCTTTGGACGATTTATTCGGCTTTATAGAGTTTTAAATTCCATCCTCGGTAAAGCATATTCTTGGCATCGACGTGAGTCAAGGAAGGTATTATATTATAATATGGTCAATGTATTACCTTTTGAAATGTTTTACTATTATCAATGTATCAAACCTTTATCAATGCATTTTCTTCTAATATTTATTATCACTCTACGAAGCCTGCTTAAGCCTACATACTTACTTTCTTAAGCCTACTCAACAAGTAAATTGCGAGATCTATAATATTGAAACTTACATCAGGTGATATGATAAAAGGATTTCGCAAATGACACAAGAGTCAATGATGAAAATACAAATTTTATTATTAACATGTACATAAAAACAGTGTTTGTAAAATAATATTTTAATTATTTACAATTTTTCATCGATCGGAGCCCAAATAGAATGAGGTTTTGATGAGCTGGACTCCTAGATATTTTTTGCGTGAAAACATACATTTTAAATAAATACAGATAAAAATAAAATCATAAAACGTCATCTTATAATCCAAATTCTAACTTCTATGGTTACTACATTAAGCTCCCACAAAAGTTATTCAGTCTTAGCCCCACTCAAAATCTAGGAAGTGACATATAAGGACGCAATATGTATGAGGTGATGATTAAATAAGGCCAATCACTGGGAAGTCCTCGAACTCCTTTGGTGTGAAAAGATTGTTGAAAGTCCTTTTTTGTAGGTAAAGAACCTTCAAGAATGAATGAAATATACAAACCATTCTAATTGTACTTTAACGAGATGCAACGTTCCTCGAAGCAGCAGTCAATGATGATGTAGTCTGCGCAAAGAAAAAGAATTTTACTTTCACTGGCTTATAATTGAAAATATTTTATATAATTTCAAATATTCCTGAAAATTCTGCTTAAATATCAGACTATTGAAATCTATTTCATTTTCACCAAAATATAACAGAAATTAATTATTACCAGGAATTTATTACAAAAACAACTTATATTATGATGGAAAATAAATTCTAATATTGCAAAACTTAAAATTTCAAGTCTATTTAAATCTATTTTATTTTCACCAAAAGTATCGTTGATAATGAAAATTAGAAGGAATTTATCATTAAACCCGTAAATTAGAATAGAAGTTAACTTCTAATATTGGAAAGCTTAAATTTTCAAGTACCAATTTCATTATTTTCTCTTTTATTATAGTCAATATACTTTCTCATTTTTTATAGACTCCGTTGTACATAGTTTTACTAAAATACCTATGAGTGTTCTTTCTCTTTCAGATATCTAGAAAATATTTATTAATAAAGATTTCTGCCATAAAAACTGTTATGAAAAAATATAAGTTGTAAATTACTCATGAGGTAACTTTGTAAACGGGGTACGCAAATGAGTAAAATTGTGTAAAAATTATCCCAAGAAATGTACATATAAGTCTAACCAATCGTTTGTACTATATTTCAAGGATTTAAGGAAAGATGAATTGCTATTCAATATAATCAAATTGCTAGGACTAAAAAGTCATCAAGGGGGGTGATTGTCCCTTCGCCCCCTCCCTTGGATACGCCAATGAGCTTAAACAATTGAAGGTCACACGCGAGACCATCAAATACCTTATGGGTTGCATGTTGCTTATATCCTAGTAGTTCGACACATTTATCAAATTCCATGAACATAAATACGTTGGAAAACGAATTGCAACGTGAACTAGAGGAATTTATTTTCTTTGTTATTTCCATCAGGCGTGATGAATGATAATGAGAAGAAAGGAATCCTCATGTATGATTTTGGATAAATAAATTAAGAAAAAGCTAAACTGAATGCTAGAAAATTCCACAAAATTCCAGGTCCCCCAACTATAAACCAAGCTTAACCGGAAGCCTAATTATATCGACCTTGATGCAGAAAAATACTTCTTGAAGCACTGAGTAAACTTAGTAACATTACACCGGATCCTTACCAGATCACCCGACTTGGCCTCTTCGTTATTTAACTTTCTGCTTGACAGGCGAGACCAGCTGCTGAAAAGATTTCATTCTTCTCGAAACAAGTACGTGCACCAGTGGACGTATCTTTCGGAATAGATAGACTGGCACAATGGCTAACGCGATGAGGACGAAGATGTAGAATGCCGCGACATCCAACGAGAGGGTCTGGATGGCGTTCATGTCTTTGGCTGGCGACTGCAGGTGCGGTGCGCCTCCGTGTCTGATCACGTACTCCGTCCAGTAAATGGCGCGCTCCAGTGGCGTCTCAGGCTGGTCCCGAAGGAGTAGAGACCGCTTCTCGACGTTTTCTCTAAACCTTGAGATGGAAATAAAAAATAGATCAGAAGGTTTCCCAGGAAATTGTGGAAAATTGTGCGTATTCTTTCCAAATAGAAGCAATCAGATGCATTCGTTAATGGGCGTTTTGAGATGATAATTAATCAAAATGGTGGTATATTTTGGCACCTCAAAAAATTATCATATCATCTTGCAAACTATTGCGCAGGAAATTCAATGAAAATATACAATGCTATTCTGTCTTCTCTCTCGAAAGTGGAGGTGGATTTGCTTTCTGTTGTTTCTTCTTTATATGTTGTTTATAAAGACGTTCTCTTTCTTATATCTCAAGGCAAGCTATGGTGATCACTACTGCCTCTCTGAATCTGTGTAAGCATTCAAGGGGTTGATGGAAATAGGAAATAATTAGGAAAAATCAAAATCAGAAATTACTTATTTCTAAGAACTACTTACATATACGAGTAGCAAATATCCTAACATTTTATCTTTAAAATGCATTTCTCCGTAATTTTTGCTATACATTTAAATCTGATTCTTTTTTTTGAAGCAATTTGATCTGAATTTTGCACGCACTATTTTCACTATAGAGGATTTTACGTTAGGAAAGTTGTTACTGTTACCATTAGAGTAACGTACGGTTGAAGTTAACGTAGCCGCAGAGTACGGAGTACATTGTAAGTAAACGGTGAATGTAAGAAGAAAGTATTTGAGGAGAGTATCACTGTTTCTTGGCTCCAATCAAAGAACATACATTGGTCTGGCCGAAGAGGAACATAAGATCTTTGGTGAAAATGAATTTTAGTCGTCCATTCACACGTGTTAGACAATAAAGTTATAAATTTTTCATTAACGATGAATACTATTTTGTTCTTTAATAATATCCGAACTTAAATTTGATTTTTACCAGCGTAGACTGTCATCGTTAACTATGAGCATAATGCGGAGGAGACATTCCTGTCGCTTTTGTTTTTATCCTCTCCGTAAATGTAAAAAAAATCCCTTTACGATCAGAGAAATGCGCGACCCAACACGAAAACAAAGAGGTAATAGAAAGTGTCAATTTATTCTGCTTTCTCATCCTTTACTTTTACCGGGAATCGTACATTTCTCTCGCCTCGTTAAGAGTAGAGCGTGCTCAATGAGGTAAGCATACATCATAGAACCGCTAATTCATACGTATACTTCAAAGGAAAAATATATTTGGCACGCTTTCACTGTATCTACGATATCTTGAGTACACGGAAACAGCAATTGTGAAACATAGAGAAAGAACATGCTGGAAACAATTTTCATGCTTTCGCTCCTTAACGTTTTTATCATGTTAACTCTCGCTCCACATAGATTTTGTGTTCTGTAATAGCTTACGCGTCAAAAGATGACGTATGAGTTTCTCCGTTTTCATACCGGTACTCCTCGTACGTATTCGATTTTGACTGATGCTGTTTAAGCCTACGTTTTTGTACGTACTTCGGATTATTTTTAAGACCGGAAACGTAATACTTTCTTTCTTAATTCTTAAAATCTGCATCTGCATGACTATTACTTATATTTGATTACTTCGGTTCAAGTAGTACCATTTTGTGGTATTTTATTCTTCATCTACAAAAAAATATAATGGGTGTACGCTCTAACATTGGGGTCCCCACGAGTCCCACTTGCCTCTTAAACAATTCTGCACAAAATTCGCTTCCGATTAATCATAGCGTTTATTTTTTGTTCATCTAACTATACCATTTGTGTCGTTTCTGGAATTCGGATTATCTTATGAATTAAATCACCCACAGCGAGTTCAGGTCAGTACTGTTACTAACAACTACAGCAGTCTATTGAATAAAGATACAAACCTAAGCAATCAAATTGAAGTTGAATAACTTTGAATAGTTTTCCTTTGGAAATAAAATCTAAGGAACCTCTGCTCTAACCAATTAAGCCATCACACTGAAAAAATACGCGTAACCACTCAAGCGTGTACGACAACATATGTCGTTCTACACGTACACTACAGCATTGACTCTAAAATAATTCACACACACTGTAAAAGGCCTTTAATATTATTACCAAAGTCTCTAAGTGTAATTTACGTCAAATTTGCAGAAATTAAATGTATTCATAATTTTCTTCTTTCCCTTTGCTGAACTGTCTTTCGATAGGCTCTTTTCCCGAGCACCTTCTTTGATCGTACTGTAGCTTCTGCTGTTTTTTATGTAATCAACCATTCCTAATCTTCTTCTTCCCTTTCTTCGTTTCCTTCAGAACTTCTCTCTAGTTGCAATGTTTCTTCTTAGCAAGCCATTCCGGTGTAATATATGACACAGCCAAGATGTCTTTCTCTTTTTTATTTCTTTCAATTGTTTCCTTTCCTTTCAATTCCTTTCAATTGTTTCCGTTTATTTCTTTCAATTGCTTGTTTCCTTTCTGATATTCATCAGAAATATCTCCTGTCTTATTTTAATAGTCCACTTCATTTTAAGCATTTTCTCCACAACATCGTTTAAAAACTTTAAAATGCATTTCATCTTTCTTTCTAACTGTACACATATCATGGCCATGAACGTCACGCGCCAAACGTAGCGCTTAATAAATCTCTTCCTCAACTCCACTGTAACTGTACATACTTTCTGTTAAGAGAACGTTCATGCTTTCATAAGCTTTACTTGCCTATTGCCTATCGTATTTACTCGGAACAGCTACCGTTCCTAATTGCTAAGCTTCCCAAATACTGAAATGATTTCACTCGCTGAAAGTTTTCCTTCTATGCTTATATGAACGATTGCTGCATTTTACTTGCATTTGAATTTCTATGGAAGCCTTTTTCTTTAAATCTTAATCGAGGGGTTTATTTATCGAATGTCACCAAGGGAGTCCATTTTTAATAGCTATGATTTAAATCGATGGGCGCAAGGAATAACGGATGAAGGTTTACATCAGTTGTCGATTTGCCTACATTATTGTCCTATAAAAATACCATTTTAATGTTAGGCTTACCTCGCAATGGAAAAAATAAGCTTTAACGGCTTAATTACCTCCGATTGATCGAAATGCGGTACTTACTGAGGTTCGTAAATAATTCTTCGGATCGCTTTCAACAGCTTGTCGGCGGTAAGTTCCCGCAGCTCCAACTTGATGGCGTAACCGTCCATTTCGGCTTTGGCGGCGTTCGAGTCGTGGTCGCAGAAAACGGGCATTGTGACGACGGGAACTCGATGAAAGACTGTTTCAAACATGCTCAGCAGACCTCCGTGAGTTACGAATCCCCGAATACGTGGATGACCTGGAAAATGGTAGAAGATATGCTTGAAACAATGCGATTTCTTATTTTCTACAATTCAGCAAGGAGTTTATTTGTTGAGTGCAATGCTTTCGAGAGATAGCAAGTAGCGAACGAATCATATGAGGTGAAGCGTGCAGGACGAAATAACCGAAATTAATCACCACACTCTTCCTTTTATTGGGTTAGCGCGATGTTTATGAACTCAAAAGCTCCATGGCTCCTAGTTTTATGTTTTTTTCTTATAATTATGGATTCATCTCGTTATGATGTACGTGATGTAATTTAACTTTCATCTCAAGGTAAGTTAAAAGATCGATTTTCGGATCAAAAAATAGAGAAATATTTAGACCAGGGATGGGAAACTTTTTGTGACAAGAGTGCCGTATTTGATTAATATAAAGGACTAGTGTGTCAATGTGGTGTCAAAGCATGACGTAATATGTTAATATTATCTATTTTTTATTACGTACAATATGTGGTTACTATATTGTAATTGACGTATATAATCATTAATCCTCATTATTAATGAACATAATCCACAGTAATTATAAAACGGAGATAGTACCGTCAGAGTTCCGCGTACCCAGAAAAATTCTCTCTCATGCCTGCTCGCGCACTTGTGGTATAGATTCGCCACCCCTGGTTCAGACACGTAAACATGGATGATGTTTGACTAAGTTCATCTAATAATCTGGCAATCTTGAGAATATTTATTCTAATTAGAGCAGGATAGCAATAGATAGGTTTTATTTGTGTCTTGAATTTTTATTGGGGCGTATACGTACACTTGCCTGCGTCACATGTCGATAAGATATTATTACAATTATGTTCTGGGTCGAAAGACTAGATTCATATTCGTTTCATGGTATTTTTTCAGTGAAACTTCTGAAAGAAATTTCTCACCGAATCCCAGAGAGATATTCTTAATGAACATATTATCTTTCTGCTCATGTATATCTGAAAAGTGCACAATAATATCTTATAAACAGAAAGAGAAGAATCCTCCGACCTCCCGACTTTGAACTCGTGTAAAGTTTTTCTACTAATTCGTCAGATTCTAATCGATTTCCATGTTTCGAATTCTTATCATTGACTATGCTCTCTGAGTCTGTGATTTTGACATTTGACGTTCATTGGCTAGTAGATTGGATGACTTCTCACCTCATACGTCTGTAGAACAATTACATCCTACGCAATTGTTTACAAAAGTAACAGCTAAATATTTTTCGGGACAGAATACTTCCAACTCGCCTATCTGTAGACAATAACATATTCCAGAAACAAGATATCGATGGAACAATACCACATTTGGAACACACAGATATTGTCTTAATACGGCCTTATTTGGTGAAGTCAGCTTGCTAGCGCTCCAACACCAAAGTCCCGAGTTCGAGTCTCCGCGAATAGGATTTCCCTGGTTAGGTAATGGTTGTGTGTGTGGGTCCGATTTTTCCTCTAAGGATTGGCGGCAGCAAGGGCATCTGACCGTGAAAATCAGCCTCAAATCCAAATTCATTATCATCACCACCAATCATCAAAAACCATCAGCCGACCCCATAGCCTATGGGAATAAGGATAAGAAAGAAAGAATACACATTTTCCAAGTAATGTATGTATCATGGCCATAGATCTGCGATAAAAATTCTAGACTTACGAAAACATCCAGTCTTTACGGCTCTTTGTAAAATTCTACTTTGAGATGAAAGGTATTCGGGGAACGGCGAAGAAATTATGCATCCGCATCACCATCAATGACAGAGCATCTTTCCGTTGGACAGCGAAATTTAAAAAGCAATCATATGGAGAATAATTAATCTTAATAGGGTATGATGGTTCTGCAATTGGCAAATTCTGTGATTCAGCTCATACGGAGCAAGTTTTTGATGTCTGTCATTCAAAACCTGTTGGAGCACTTTTTTCTGTCCTCAAGGTTATCTTTCGTCGAATCCAATGCAAGCTTGTGAATGTCGGGCGAGGACGTGGGTCTGATCATTATTATTATTTTTTTCCTCAAAGATGATCGAATAATATGAGATAGCCATAAGTACTAAAATTCTGGGGAAAATAAATACGTTACTCGAGGGCACATCTTTCTTCGGGATCAGAGTTTTCCGTTGTAGTCCTTCCTCGGTATTTATTTCGATTAAGGCCAGATTTTTGCAAACATTTCCAAAAGTATTTACTCTAGTTTTAGTAATTATTTTGAGAATCAATTGGCGTTTTAACTTTCACGGTCATATTTATTCCTAAGGAATTCCGTCATCGGATTCCATAGATAAGTCTTATGATGCATGATTTAGTCCCAATAAGTTACGTGTTGTTATGTTAGAATTGTCTATATTTCTAATCCTTCCAAACCCTTGATTTCTTAGCAAAAATAAATGAGGATTGCGAAATTATAAGGTTAATTGTGTTCGAACGATTATCTTTAAGGCGTAAGACGTAGGAGTGTCAATGCTGAATGAGGTATATTCAAATGCTAATATTGGAATAGTATCCGGAGAAATCGGTTATAAAGGGAAAGAGAGAAAGAGGAAGAGACAACTGATCTGTGGAATCGTGCATCGAAATTTTCAATAGTTAAAAAGCCGGTCTTTGAGATGCATGCCTTCCTTAGGCAATTGATTAAACCGGAAATTGGTGAACTTAGTGAGCCAAGTTTTCCGTGTCGAAATGTTGACTTAGTTCTTCTTTAACTGAGTTCATAGCGGATAAGGGTTCGTGTCCCAGTCGTGTCGCTATTTTTCACACTTGTTATTCCTTTAAAATTTATTTTGTTTGCATCCGATTCGAAATATGCATCATATAGGTTGTTTGAAAATTTATATGTTTACAATTTAAATGAGTAGGATTTAGATGGTATGGGGAGTAGATCTTCTTTCACTGCAATTTGATATTTAAATATTAACTCAAACTATAGGAGCCAGTATGCTTACGATTTAAATGCAATATAAAATTTACGGAGGAGAAAATAACACGAGGGTGAGTGCGTGATTCACTTGCTGTGTTTGTAATCTGTATGAAGGGTAACGAACGCGTGGGTGATATTTTGTTACTTTCGACGGATTATACTACATTATATCGTACATTGGGTCTAAAAGATGTAAACTTAAAATTCGTAATCACGTAACAATTTAACACATTCGAGAGTTCCATTCGGCTCGAAATCCTCTCGGAAAAAAAATTTCCTCATATGCACCTTCCTATGCGTCTTCATATTTCGATAACAGCATTTTGGAAAAGGCGAGGTCGAAGTAATTAGTTATAAATAATGAGTAAACATTTACATACCATCAGAACCTCTCCATCACTAATTACGTTTGTTTACTTAAGGTTTATCACTTTTCCCCTGTCTATGTATTACAGCAAAATATTTATTGGATTTTTTGGGAGAATGTGACGCAGTTATAAATGAAAATTCCATCACTGAATCGATTCTTTGATGATTTACAGGTTTAATGAAATTTGTTGCGAACTTTAATATTCTCCTCTGCGTGGATTCCTGCTTTTCAATTTTCTTTCCTCCACATTTATGGTATCAATTAGCGTAAAATAGCAAGAAAGTTTTTATATTTTAACTGAATATTATACTTAGATTACCACATAAAGATGCCAATTTAAAATTTTGGGATTTTAAATGTATACGACAAGCAAACAGCCTCACATTCGGTGCAACTTCGGCCTCTTAAAACGAAAATATTTCTCAACTTCTAGTTTCCATTATGACCTTTTCAACTTTGCCATCTACCCGAAAAATATTTCTTTCCTCTGAAATATTCGCTAATTAAATTGCTTATGGGTACAAAGGGGTGCTAGATAATGTAGTTTCAACGAGGGAAACGTAATCCTAATTCGTGTGAGCCAGGGGACGTAGCCAGGATTTTTCTGTTGGGGGTTCAGAACCATGGAGTAAACACTAGACTGCCTACAATCCAGGGGCAGGTATCCCTCTGCCCAAAATCTAATAGAAATGGAAACAGATTTATATTGACTTATATACCCTTCGAGTGTTCATTTGTGTGTGTATGGCATAATTGTGAGAGGCCATCCTCTCTCATGCTTTCGTTTATTTTTGGTTCTGTTCTGGGGGGTTTGAACTCCCAAACCCTTTACTGAGTACAATTCCTTCACTGAGTAAAATCCGAAGATATTACGCGCTGTTTGCACAAGAGAGTCTCGGAGAATGTTTTGCTCGGGAAAATACATTCTCGCGCCCGATTTAGTCACAAAGGGAGGTGAGGTGATGGAGACGCGTTAGAGTGCAGCCGCATTTGCATTTGCGCGATCACGCATTATCTTCTTTTTACCAACCAAGAATATCCTGCTGAGGCAGCCACCTGCCGAGTTTGACGTTGGGTGGAATGTCGGTGCCGAATTCCTCCCACTTCCAGAGTACTCTTATGGGAGCGAGGCGGGCGAAGGCATCCATGAACGCTCGCCTCAGTTGAGGCGGCATGTTGGAGGCCTTCACAGAAGATCCCATGCTAAAGAATATGAAGCCTTCGGGACCTCCGGAAACGAACTCCTCCAAGTCCTTGAAGTTGCGAGAGAGAAAAACACGAGGCGTTAGTGACTTCGAGGAAAAGGGGATTAGAGACGTAAGAATCGAGAAATTTATTTTTCCTCTAAATTTCTAACCAACGAGGCCTTGAAGGAGATGGCTAGCGTCTCATCTTTCAGTCTTTAAATGATTATTGGTCCAATGTATTTTTCTCGGTCGAATGAAATGGTTTCCATTGCTTAAGTATCCACGTGGAAAACTGCTTTCATCGATTATTTGTCTCTAAAATATTTAAAACTTTATTCCATACGTTCAATGGTGACGTATTGAACCTCCTAAATGATAAAAAAATCTCTCGATTGCGTCAGTTAAAAAGATTTTTTCCCGTCATTTTTTTATGCCAGTTGAGAAAAATGTGCGGATGGATTGATTTGTAAATTAGTAGTAGATTTTCATAATTTAACGGGCGTTTTATGGTGTGTAGAAGATTGAGGGAGCCAGTGAATGTTTTCTGACACTATTGATTGTATTGTCCTTATTGAGTAATGCGACTGCCTAGACACTTCCGCGAACTTTTGCGGCATTTATAAGCGTTGTTGTTTCGAAACTGTGTTGCACAAGAAATGTGATCGAATTCATAAAGTAGTATGTGCTACTCTTTCACAATGACTAGAATGATGATCAAGATGTCTCTCGCCGCGGCTAATTCTTTCCATTAACTATACCTGATTTCAATTTGTAGAATGAAAACGAGAATGCAAGAAATAAGACTATGATATATGAAAATAATATCTTGGTAGATGAGAGAGGTTAGTAAGTGGGTATGGAGGACTTTTGCTTCACCATTACGTACCCTATCCCTGGTTTTTACATACTTCTCATCTTCTAAGCAATTATCCTCTTTTTCATCGACTACTACCTTTCTCATCATTCTCTCTTAGCTTCATTAAAACTAATAGTTGATAATGGGTACATATTGATAGTTTATTCTGATTATAACTTTTCTTATTTTCCTAGTCAAAATTTCAAAATAAACCAATCTTTTATAGTGATTTAATATTTAATATTTATTTAGATTTCTTTGGGATTTTCATAGTCCAAATAAACCAGGAATCCCTTACACGAGTTAGACGGTGAGTTTTAAAAGCTGTTACGTGATCCAAAATTTTTATCAGCGAATCTTGATTTCATAACTATTTGATATTATAACGTTCAGAGATGGCGCTTAATGTTATTCATTATCTGCTAAAGCGATCAAGGCTCCGTTTTCTTAAATGATAAAACAATTCACTTCTTTAGAGTTACAGTAACTTCTTTTTTGACATAAGCTTATTTTACCATCGGAGGAGATGGTAACTTTGAAGAAAGAATCTTATCTTAGACGTAGATTTAATTTGACTCGGAGGCGAATCTTACCTTGGGGAGAGGCTTCGGCGGCTTGCAGTGAATGCAGGCTATTTCGGCAACAAGAGGAAGATAAGGTCGAGCGTAGGAGACGCTCGCGTGCGCATTCTGCAGAACAAAGCTCACGTTGGCGTACTGGTCCAATATGTTGGGCACGTCTGGTCCAAAGGCTTCTCTTACGATCCTCTGGAGGGCAAAGTCCACCAGGAGGATGTGGGACAAGTACGCCGCCGCGTGAAGCGCAGTGTTCACAACCCTTTGACCAAAACTCATATTCTCCGTGTACGGCTCGGAGAAAAATGGAGTGACCGAGTAGGGAATGGGACTCCCAGAAGCTGCGATGGAAACTACGTGGAATCCCACCGTGTTGATGTACATGAAAGGGATCCTGAATCTATGTGCGAAACCGAGGGCGCATTCTGGGAAAGCTCCGTCGGCTATGAGGAGATCAAAAGATTCACTCGGGTCTTGAATGATACTTCTAATTTCTGGGGAAGTTAGGAACATCCTGCAAGACTCCGAGGCGTACTGAACTGCCTCTGTAACCTGGAAGGTGCTTCTCCCTTCCAATCTTCTTCCCAAAAGGTCCCATTCGTTGAATTTCCGGACGTACTGGACGAGGCGAGGGGGGGCCACTTCCTCAATCGGGTTTGCCGGTTCTCCAGCAGGTGGGGGAGCGGATAAGAATCCTGCGTTGGAGTAGGAACTGAATTTGACCGCCGAAGACGACGCAGGGAGGGTTGTAGAGAAGGTGTTGTTGCTGAAATGGGCAACATGTCCCCCGCTCAGCATCAGTCTGCGAACTTGTGGGGACGGTTCTTGAGGCAGAGGGGATTCGCTTGGCGGAAAGGCACTCATTAAGGTCACAGAATGCCCTCTGCGTGTCATACCGCGACCAAGCTCGAGGAAGGGGATCTTGTGGCTCTTGGTCCCGCCCAAGGTGACCATTAGGATCCGGGCGCCGGAGGTGGAGTGGACGAGGAATACCAAAAGAGCGATCAGTCGGAGCCATCCCGTGGCATTTCTTGATCTGCCTTCAAGCATCATTGTTACGTCTTCGTTTCTTCAAGGCAACTGAGAAGGATAAGAAGAAAATAAGCGGTTAGTTCAAGGGACGAACTCTCTTTTGGGTGATTCGGGTGATTAGAAACAAAGTTTAATTTTTTCAATCCAGATCGATCGCTAAAATTCAATTGGTAGGGAAATGTAAATATTGTCAAAGATGAATTCGAAATTATGGAATGGTTGCTCGAGATAACGTTTCTCTGAATGTTTTCTGTTCAAACAGAAAATTTCTTCTAGGTGATTCCGATTCAGCTTGCTCTCTGTTTTCCTTATATCTTTTTTTTTAGATGAAAAATTTCCCTTGGAAGTAGAATAACTGAAAAATGCAGTACGACGCATTCATTTTGTTTTCAAGTCAACCTATGCCTTCTTTTATTTTTTTATTAGAACCTTTCTGTTTAAGAAATTTGATACATTTTGTTTCTTGACACTGGGCGATTTTATTAAGTATGTGTTGCAAGGACGAAAACTGGAGGAGATCACCTTCTCCTTGAAGATAATCGATTGAAATCTGACATGTTTGTTCATATTATAGACTACTAGTATATAATGTATATTAATTATTAATCATTTTTTTATAGGTAGTGTGTAACTCATTTTAATATATTTTGATACTTTCATCATTATTCAATAAAGTTTTAGATTTACATTTGCTTCGCAGATTACAGATCCAATACTATTTAGAATAAACACATTAACGGCACACTATGAACTTGACTAAATACGCCCCTTATACTGAGAAATACAATATTGTAATGATGAAATAATTCTCTCTCTTAAGGAATTCATGATGAGTAATCTATGGATAAAATACTTTCTAATTTATGGACGATTTCAAATCATTAGAGTATTTTTTTCAGAGTATTGCCGCATTTATTTGATAGAGAAGTGAAATAGGACATTACTATATCAAAAACCTTTTATTTCACATCTGTTTATCCTTGCATTCTCAAGCCATTTATATTTGAGGAAAGCAAATCATTTGCCTACCTTATCACAACATACTTCCATGTTTCACATTAAAAAAAATTTTTTTTCGGCAGGTGAGGTAATTTTGCACATATGGTCCCCACCAGGAATCGAACCTAGAATCGCTACACCAAGGGCTATTGCACTACCCAATTGCTATCCGCAAGCCCTACATTTCATAGTCCTGTCATGTGTCTTCCACTTAGAACACTTTCATACATCTTTTCAATCTTGCCCTTTAATNTTTTTGTGACAAGAGTGCCGTATTTGATTAATATAAAGGACTAGTGTGTCAATGTGGTGTCAAAGCATGACGTAATATGTTAATATTATCTATTTTTTATTACGTACAATATGTGGTTACTATATTGTAATTGACGTATATAATCATTAATCCTCATTATTAATGAACATAATCCACAGTAATTATAAAACGGAGATAGTACCGTCAGAGTTCCGCGTACCCAGAAAAATTCTCTCTCATGCCTGCTCGCGCACTTGTGGTATAGATTCGCCACCCCTGGTTCAGACACGTAAACATGGATGATGTTTGACTAAGTTCATCTAATAATCTGGCAATCTTGAGAATATTTATTCTAATTAGAGCAGGATAGCAATAGATAGGTTTTATTTGTGTCTTGAATTTTTATTGGGGAGTATACGTACACTTGCCTGCGTCACATGTCGATAAGATATTATTACAATTATGTTCTGGGTCGAAAGACTAGATTCATATTCATTTCATGGTATTTTTTTCAATGAAACTTCAGAAAGAAATTTCTCACCGAATCCCAAAGAGATATTCTTAATGAATATATTATCTTTCTGCTCATGTATATCTGAAAAGTGCACAATAATATCTTATAAACAGAAAGAGAAGAATCCTCCGACCTCCCGACTTTGAACTCGTGTAAAGTTTTTCTACTAATTCGTCAGATTCTAATCGATTTCCATGTTTCGAATTCTTATCATTGACTATGCTCTCTGAGCCTGTTATTTTGACATTTGACGTTCATTGGCTAGTAGATTGGATGACTTCTCACCTCATACGTCTGTAGAACAATTACATCCTACGCAATTGTTTACAAAAGTAACAGCTAAATATTTTTCGGGACAGAATACTTCCAACTCGCCTATCTGTAGACAATAACATATTCCAGAAACAAGATATCGATGGAACAATACCACATTTGGAACACACAGATATTGTCTTAATACGGCCTTATTTGGTGAAGTCAGCTTGCTAGCGCTCCAACACCAAAGTCCCGAGTTCGAGTCTCCGCGAATAGGATTTCCCTGGTTAGGTAATGGTTGTGTGTGTGGGTCCGATTTTTCCTCTAAGGATTGGCGGCAGCAAGGGCATCTGACCGTGAAAATCAGCCTCAAATCCAAATTCATTATCATCACCACCAATCATCAAAAACCATCAGCCGACCCCATAGCCTATGGGAATAAGGATAAGAAAGAAAGAATACACATTTTCCAAGTAATGTATGTATCATGGCCATAGATCTGCGATAAAAATTCTAGACTTACGAAAACATCCAGTCTTTACGGCTCTTTGTAAAATTCTACTTTGAGATGAAAGGTATTCGGGGAACGGCGAAGAAATTATGCATCCGCATCACCATCAATGACAGAGCATCTGTCCATTGGACAGCGAAATTTAAAAAGCAATCATATGGAGAATAATTAATCTTAATAGGGTCTGATGGTTCTGCAATTGGCAAATTCTGTGATTCAGCTCATACGGAGCAAGTTTTTGATGTCTGTCATTCAAAACCTGTTGGAGCACTTTTTTCTGTCCTCAAGGTTATCTTTCGTCGAATCCAATGCAAGCTTGTGAATGTCGGGCGAGGACGTGGGTCTGATCATTATTATTATTTTTTTCCTCAAAGATGATCGAATAATATGAGATAGCCATAAGTACTAAAATTCTGGGGAAAATAAATACGTTACTCGAGGGCACATCTTTCTTCGGGATCAGAGTTTTCCGTTGTAGTCCTTCCTCGGTATTTATTTCGATTAAGGCCAGATTTTTGCAAACATTTCCAAAAGTATTTACTCTAGTTTTAGTAATTATTTTGAGAATCAATTGGCGTTTTAACTTTCACGGTCATATTTATTCCTAAGGAATTCCGTCATCGGATTCCATAGATAAGTCTTATGATGCATGATTTAGTCCCAATAAGTTACGTGTTGTTATGTTAGAATTGTCTATATTTCTAATCCTTCCAAACCCTTGATTTCTTAGCAAAAATAAATGAGGATTGCGAAATTATAAGGTTAATTGTGTTCGAACGATTATCTTTAAGGCGTAAGACGTAGGAGTGTCAATGCTGAATGAGGTATATTCAAATGCTAATATTGGAATAGTATCCGGAGAAATCGGTTATAAAGGGAAAGAGAGAAAGAGGAAGAGACAACTGATCTGTGGAATCGTGCATCGAAATTTTCAATAGTTAAAAAGCCGGTCTTTGAGATGCATGCCTTCCTTAGGCAATTGATTAAACCGGAAATTGGTGAACTTAGTGAGCCAAGTTTTCCGTGTCGAAATGTTGACTTAGTTCTTCTTTAACTGAGTTCATAGCGGATAAGGGTTCGTGTCCCAGTCGTGTCGCTATTTTTCACACTTGTTATTCCTTTAAAATTTATTTTGTTTGCATCCGATTCGAAATATGCATCATATAGGTTGTTTGAAAATTTATATGTTTACAATTTAAATGAGTAGGATTTAGATGGTATGGGGAGTAGATCTTCTTTCACTGCAATTTGATATTTAAATATTAACTCAAACTATAGGAGCCAGTATGCTTACGATTTAAATGCAATATAAAATTTACGGAGGAGAAAATAACACGAGGGTGAGTGCGTGATTCACTTGCTGTGTTTGTAATCTGTATGAAGGGTAACGAACGCGTGGGTGATATTTTGTTACTTTCGACGGATTATACTACATTATATCGTACATTGGGTCTAAAAGATGTAAACTTAAAATTCGTAATCACGTAACAATTTAACACATTCGAGAGTTCCATTCGGCTCGAAATCCTCTCGGAAAAAAAATTTCCTCATATGCACCTTCCTATGCGTCTTCATATTTCGATAACAGCATTTTGGAAAAGGCGAGGTCGAAGTAATTAGTTATAATAATGAGTAAACATTTACATACCATCAGAACCTCTCCATCACTAATTACGTTTGTTTACTTAAGGTTTATCACTTTTCCCCTGTCTATGTATTACAGCAAAATATTTATTGGATTTTTTGGGAGAATGTGACGCAGTTATAAATGAAAATTCCATCACTGAATCGATTCTTTGATGATTTACAGGTTTAATGAAATTTGTTGCGAACTTTAATATTCTCCTCTGCGTGGATTCCTGCTTTTCAATTTTCTTTCCTCCACATTTATGGTATCAATTAGCGTAAAATAGCAAGAAAGTTTTTATATTTTAACTGAATATTATACTTAGATTACCACATAAAGATGCCAATTTAAAATTTTGGGATTTTAAATGTATACGACAAGCAAACAGCCTCACATTCGGTGCAACTTCGGCCTCTTAAAACGAAAATATTTCTCAACTTCTAGTTTCCATTATGACCTTTTCAACTTTGCCATCTACCCGAAAAATATTTCTTTCCTCTGAAATATTCGCTAATTAAATTGCTTATGGGTACAAAGGGGTGCTAGATAATGTAGTTTCAACGAGGGAAACGTAATCCTAATTCGTGTGAGCCAGGGGACGTAGCCAGGATTTTTCTGTTGGGGGTTCAGAACCATGGAGTAAACACTAGACTGCCTACAATCCAGGGGCAGGTATCCCTCTGCCCAAAATCTAATAGAAATGGAAACAGATTTATATTGACTTATATACCCTTCGAGTGTTCATTTGTGTGTGTATGGCATAATTGTGAGAGGCCATCCTCTCTCATGCTTTCGTTTATTTTTGGTTCTGTTCTGGGGGGTTTGAACTCCCAAACCCTTTACTGAGTACAATTCCTTCACTGAGTAAAATCCGAAGATATTACGCGCTGTTTGCACAAGAGAGTCTCGGAGAATGTTTTGCTCGGGAAAATACATTCTCGCGCCCGATTTAGTCACAAAGGGAGGTGAGGTGATGGAGACGCGTTAGAGTGCAGCCGCATTTGCATTTGCGCGATCACGCATTATCTTCTTTTTACCAACCAAGAATATCCTGCTGAGGCAGCCACCTGCCGAGTTTGACGTTGGGTGGAATGTCGGTGCCGAATTCCTCCCACTTCCAGAGTACTCTTATGGGAGCGAGGCGGGCGAAGGCATCCATGAACGCTCGCCTCAGTTGAGGCGGCATGTTGGAGGCCTTCACAGAAGATCCCATGCTAAAGAATATGAAGCCTTCGGGACCTCCGGAAACGAACTCCTCCAAGTCCTTGAAGTTGCGAGAGAGAAAAACACGAGGCGTTAGTGACTTCGAGGAAAAGGGGATTAGAGACGTAAGAATCGAGAAATTTATTTTTCCTCTAAATTTCTAACCAACGAGGCCTTGAAGGAGATGGCTAGCGTCTCATCTTTCAGTCTTTAAATGATTATTGGTCCAATGTATTTTTCTCGGTCGAATGAAATGGTTTCCATTGCTTAAGTATCCACGTGGAAAACTGCTTTCATCGATTATTTGTCTCTAAAATATTTAAAACTTTATTCCATACGTTCAATGGTGACGTATTAAACCTCCTAAATGATAAAAAAATCTCTCGATTGCGTCAGTTAAAAAGATTTTTTCCCGTCATTTTTTTATGCCAGTTGAGAAAAATGTGCGGATGGATTGATTTGTAAATTAGTAGTAGATTTTCATAATTTAACGGGCGTTTTATGGTGGATAGAAGATTGAGGGAGCCAGTGAATGTTTTCTGGCACTATTACCGCGGAAAATTATGATTGTATTGTCCTTATTGAGTAATGCGACTGCCTAGACACTTCCGCGAACTTTTGCGGCATTTATAAGCGTTGTTGTTTCGAAACTGTGTTGCACAAGAAATGTGATCGAATTCATAAAGTAGTATGTGCTACTCTTTCACAATTACCAGAATGATGATCAAGATGTCTCTCGCCGCGGCTAATTCTTTCCATTAACTATAACTAATTTCAATTTGTAGAATGAAAATGAGAATGCAAGAAATAAGACTATGATATATGAAAACAATATCTTGGTAGATGAGAGAGATTAGTAAGCGGGTAGGGAGGACTTTTGCTTCACCATTACGTACCCTATCCCTGGTTTTTACATACTTCTCATCTTCTAAGCAATTATCCTCTTTTTCATCGACTACTACCTTTCTCATCATTCTCTCTTAGCTTCATTAAAACTAATAGTTGATAATGGGTACATATTGATAGTTTATTCTGATTATAACTTTTCTTATTTTCCTAGTCAAAATTTCAAAATAAACCAATCTTTTATAGTGATTTAATATTTAATATTTATTTAGATTTCTTTGGGATTTTCATAGTCCAAATAAACCAGGAATCGCTTACACGAGTTAGACGGTGAGTTTTAAAAGCTGTTACGTGTTCCAAAGATTTTTATCAGCGAATCTTGATTTCATAACTATTTGATATTATAACGTTCAGAGACGGCGCTTAATGTTATTCATTATCTGCTAAAGCGATTAAGGCTCCGTTTTCTTAAATGATAAAACAATTCACTTCTTCTTTAGAGTTATAGTAACTTCTTTTTTGACATAAGCTTATTTTACCATCGGAGGAGATGGTAACTTTGAAGAAAGAATCTTATCTTAGACGTAGATTTAATTTGACTCGGAGGCGAATCTTACCTTGGGGAGAGGCTTCGGCGGCTTGCAGTGAATGCAGGCTATTTCGGCAACAAGAGGAAGATAAGGTCGAGCGTAGGAGACGCTCGCGTGCGCATTCTGCAGAACAAAGCTCACGTTGGCGTACTGGTCCAATATGTTGGGCACGTCTGGTCCAAAGGCTTCTCTTACGATCCTCTGGAGGGCAAAGTCCACCAGGAGGATGTGGGACAAGTACGCCGCCGCGTGAAGCGCAGTGTTCACAACCCTTTGACCAAAACTCATATTCTCCGTGTACGGCTCGGAGAAAAATGGAGTGACCGAGTAGGGAATGGGACTCCCAGAAGCTGCGATGGAAACTACGTGGAATCCCACCGTGTTGATGTACATGAAAGGGATCCTGAATCTATGTGCGAAACCGAGGGCGCATTCTGGGAAAGCTCCGTCGGCTATGAGGAGATCAAAAGATTCACTCGGGTCTTGAATGATACTTCTAATTTCTGGGGAAGTTAGGAACATCCTGCAAGACTCCGAGGCGTACTGAACTGCCTCTGTAACCTGGAAGGTGCTTCTTCCTTCCAATCTTCTTCCCAAAAGGTCCCATTCGTTGAATTTCCGGACGTACTGGACGAGGCGAGGGGGGGCCACTTCCTCAATCGGGTTTGCCGGTTCTCCAGCAGGTGGGGGAGCGGATAAGAATCCTGCGTTGGAGTAGGAACTGAATTTGACCGCCGAAGACGACGCAGGGAGGGTTGTAGAGAAGGTGTTGTTGCTGAAATGGGCAACATGTCCCCCGCTCAGCATCAGTCTGCGAACTTGTGGGGACGGTTCTTGAGGCAGAGGGGATTCGCTTGGCGGAAAGGCACTCATTAAGGTCACAGAATGCCCTCTGCGTGTCATACCGCGACCAAGCTCGAGGAAGGGGATCTTGTGGCTCTTGGTCCCGCCCAAGGTGACCATTAGGATCCGGGCGCCGGAGGTGGAGTGGACGAGGAATACCAAAAGAGCGATCAGTCGGAGCCATCCCGTGGCATTTCTTGATCTGCCTTCAAGCATCATTGTTACGTCTTCGTTTCTTCAAGGCAACTGAGAAGGATAAGAAGAAAATAAGCGGTTAGTTCAAGGGACGAACTCTCTTTTGGGTGATTCGGGTGATTAGAAACAAAGTTTAATTTTTTCAATCCAGATCGATCGCTAAAATTCAATTGGTAGGGAAATGTAAATATTGTCAAAGATGAATTCGAAATTATGGAATGGTTGCTCGAGATAACGTTTCTCTGAATGTTTTCTGTTCAAACAGAAAATTTCTTCTAGGTGATTCCGATTCAGCTTGCTCTCTGTTTTCCTTATATCTTTTTTTTTAGATGAAAAATTTCCCTTGGAAGTAGAATAACTGAAAAATGCAGTACGACGCATTCATTTTGTTTTCAAGTCAACCTATGCCTTCTTTTATTTTTTTATTAGAACCTTTCTGTTTAAGAAATTTGATACATTTTGTTTCTTGACACTGGGCGATTTTATTAAGTATGTGTTGCAAGGACGAAAACTGGAGGAGATCACCTTCTCCTTGAAGATAATCGATTGAAATCTGACATGTTTGTTCATATTATAGACTACTAGTATATAATGTATATTAATTATTAATCATTTTTTTATAGGTAGTGTGTAACTCATTTTAATATATTTTGATACTTTCATCATTATTCAATAAAGTTTTAGATTTACATTTGCTTCGCAGATTACAGATCCAATACTATTTAGAATAAACACATTAACGGCACACTATGAACTTGACTAAATACGCCCCCTATACTGAGAAATACAATATTGTAATGATGAAATAATTCTCTCTCTTAAGGAATTCATGATGAGTAATCTATGGATAAAATACTTTCTAATTTATGGACGATTTCAAATCATCATAGTATTTTTTTCAGAGTATTGCCGCATTTATTTGATAGAGAAGTGAAATAGGACATTACTATATCAAAAACCTTTTATTTCACATCTGTTTATCCTTGCATTCTCAAGCCATTTATATTTGAGGAAAGCAAATCATTTGCCTACCTTATCACAACATACTTCCATGTTTCACATTAAAAAAAATTTTTTTTCGGCAGGTGAGGTAATTTTGCACATATGGTCCCCACCAGGAATCGAACCTAGAATCGCTACACCAAGGGCTATTGCACTACCCAATTGCTATCCGCAAGCCCTACATTTCATAGTCCTGTCATGTGTCTTCCACTTAGAACACTTTCATACATCTTTTCAATCTTGCCCTTTAATTCTTTACGCTACGTACACATCTTCTCTTCAGGATATATGTTTATCACAGAGCAGTAATAACATACCTACGCTATTTTTCAGCGATATCGTATGTATTATTTTGATGATTCAGGGCAGGTATGGAATATGTTTAATACCTCCAGAAATAAATTTTAAATATGGAATCAGTAAGTCATGTTTGTCAATATTTCTCGACATAGCTATTTGACCAAGTGTAAATCACTTCATGTGGATTGGAAACAAAAAAAATAAGAGCTACCTATTCTTAGATATTATCATGTGGTAAAATAACCTAGCAGAAATACTTGCTTTTTATTATTTTCCTATCTCATTTACATCAGAGGTAACAATACATTCCTAAGTTACTGTCTTTGTAGGATAGGCAACACCGTACACAAAAGAGAAACAGGGCAATGATCATATCAATATATAGTGTTAACCAATACCATCGGTGCCAAATTGTTTTCCATAAGGAAAAACACAAACACAAACGAGAAAACCTCTTTAAGAGAGAGGGTAAATGAACCTCGCAGGAGACCAAATAAGAGCCCTCAAATCTCTTCCTCCTTAAAAAGCTCTCTCCACTCACGGAAGGTCCCATTGTATTCTTTCCCTGGAAATTAATTTTCCTTTTAATTTCGCCGGGGCGAATGGAAGAAAATGAATGCCCCCAGCGCGGTGGAGTCCCCCGCAATGTTTCACGATTTGTTGTTACGAAGGCGGGACCTTTTAGATGTTTTACTGGCGGCTGAATGCCGGTTGGAACAATTCTTTCGGGCTTCTCCCCTACAAATTTAACGAATCTCTTCTCTTTCACCGCCAAAGAAAGATTAATTTAGAGCCCGTCACTTAAAGTCCTTCGAAAGAGAGCTGGTGAATCACTGCGATTGTTCATTTTTATGCGAATTAAGATGTGGGTGATAGTTTTAGTGTGATTAAGAGATGGATCGTTGAGATGTAGAGCGATGCATATTTTTTTCACATCTCCCTCACTGATCTTCCTAGGGTATTTTAGCTATGTAAAAATCAAGATTACTTTATTACATTTCACACACACAAATTTGCTTCCTCTGAAAAACAATGAATAGTTGCGATCGGTAGACCACTACTATCTATGACTACGGATCCCTCATTAACCGACGAGTCAATCGCAATCGACTTCTTATCCCGTCTTACCCGATAATAAATGATCGTTTCAGACGAGGTATGAGCAGATTTAATTTCTAATAATGAAATTGCAAATCGTCCTCGCCGTGCTTGAAAGCCATTATTCGCAAATTGCAACGGAGGTCAATGACAGCAAGCGAACGAAGACACCCCCGCCGGGATCGGGTATCGGACCTATGACCTAAAGTTGTGTGGCTACCCAGCTAATCCAACACCACCTTGGTTGGCACATTCTCATAAATGTTTGGAAATATTAAGGCACATAAATCTACCTTTCGATAGGTTCATGTGCCTACGATTTCTTTCGTTTCTTGGTGACTTACAACACCCTTTATGCCATCTAACAACTTCAATCTTTGTCTTCCCATCTGGCTTTTCCCTCGTATTCTACCCTCAGTTACATTCTTTAGCTATATTTCTCCTCTCAGTGATTGACCCTTGCTTGGAGAATGTAAGTACTCTTTATTGAGGCAACCAGATTGAGTACACTGATGTTTTTATTAGACAATTAGCTTACTACAAAATATTACAAAAATCATAGAAACATAATCACATAAGTCTTACAAAAGTTAAGTTTGACAGCAAGGTCTTCCTGAGCGAAAGAAAGCTCATAAGAAGGTGCCTAATTTTGCATAAAATGTTGAAAAGTTATTATAGAGTTTAAAGGAAGTTAAAAACATAAATTGGCACATCAATTGAAATTAATCTAAAGTGTATTTATCGTGTTATCACCTACTTAATGGTTTAATGGATGATGGGACTTTCTAGTCTCAATTTCGCCCAATTAGGACGTTGTATTGTATAACACTTAGTTGTTCATTTTGGAAGTTTTATAATTATAGAGTTGCAAATTCCGGAAGATTTTTTCCGACATTACATTCCTATGAAAAGCATAGCGTGAAAAACATTTCACATGTAAATGAACAAAAAACAGGAACAACTTTTCAAAAAAAAACTAATTCCGTTTTTTATTATTAACTATGCAAAATTACACACAGAACAGAAGACTCACGACATGTTTCGATGCTTAAGCATAATTTTTAAGCATCGAAACATGTCGTGAGTCTTCTGTTTCGTGTGTAATTTTGCATAGTTAATAATAAAAAACGGAATTAGTTTCTTTTGAAAAGTTGTTCCTGTTTTTTGTCCATTCGTCATGGATTACCACAAAGTAACTCGCCATTCGGTTGATTTTATTTCACATGTATCTATAACTAAGCAATCTATTTGCATTCAAACTGATTTCCTGTGGTTATGTGATTAAATATTTCAACAATATAGGGAAACCTGGAGAATCTAAACTTTTACCGGGGAAAACGTGCTTCATAGGCCAAACTCCGGGAATGGCGGGAGTGGAGGCAACCGTAAGCATTTTAAATGACACAGCCAGCAAGACCCTTTATTCGCATTTGAATGACGGACACATCCCCTTTAATCGCGCCCTGCTTCGTTCAGGTGAACAAAATTGAATCTTAAAACGGGAATTATGATTCGCAGATACGAATCTGCTGCTCGGGAGTCCCTCGGGGATGGTTGGGTACACCGAACTCGAGGATCGGGTTTATCAGTCTATCTGAAGCAGGAAGGACGATAGCACCGTCCGATTAGAATGGGACGAATCTCCGTAGAGGAGTTTATCGTCGATTCTATCCTTTTAGTACAACATCCGTTCCCAAGAATTACCTAAAATAACTACGGGGACTCTATGGAGGCTTTCCACGTTTCTGTCCTCGGAGAGATACTACGGGGGGTTTAATGCAGGGATTATCCCGGTGTGGGGGTGGACACGTTTGAGCGGACGACTGCGGGGGTAGAAAGAGGGCCGGTGTTGAAGGCGGAATCGAACGTAAAAAAATAAACAAACGGAAAGAGAGAGGAACGATTGGAAAGGTCCATTATAGGAGGAAGAATGAAACTCGCCCACGAGCGTGTTTTTGAGGAAAGGTGATTCGGGAGGGAGAAACGGAGCGGATGACTAATCAGCCGTATCTTCTTCATTAGAACACAAACACAGGGAATATGATGAAGACGGAACGAAAGCTATAAGTCTCTTCCGCTCTAGGTTCCCGTAAGCGACCACCAGTGGGAGGAGGATTAGCATTTGAATTCAATTAAATCAACGAGGAAACATGAATATTTACCTCTCGAAATGTCGCGTCTGGTGTTTCCTATTTTGGAGGGAGGGCATAGACTAAAATATAGAATACCCAATTTCTAGAGGAATCGAGGTGTAGACAATGTCTACTTAACATTTAGAAAATCAAGTGGTCTGCCATGTAGAACGAGGAAGAACGCCAATTTCTTCATAAATTAATAATTAACCCCTCTATGATCCTACTTCTTCTTCTCGAATAATTATAATTGGCAAGATAAAAAATGGTGGCTCACGAGATGCCGAAATTTATTCAATAACAGAAGCTATGATGCAGTATGCCATATGGCTGGGGTAACCAACATATTTCCTGTTAAGATCAACTTAGACGCTAATCAAATTCCATTCAAACTAAGATCAACTTAGACACTTGATAGTGATCTTCAGGTGATAAAGATACAAGATGCAAGTACTCTTGCACCCAAAGTTGCAAGTATGCTTGTGAAACCGGTATATTAAATATCCTGCAGAAACATACGAAGTTTCTCTCTCTTTGATAATGATTTTCCAGTAAGTAACTCTTCCATCATCGACTTCATAGACACTAAGCATTCTACCGCTATCGACTCAGAGAAATAGAATCTTACACTCCCTGATAGAAAAATGATTATTACCCTTATTTTCGGGTTTCTGAATGTTTTGTGTTTAAGCAGACATACGGAGCTCTATCGGCAATTTAAATTTAGTAGAAGTATTATAAAGGTTAAAATAATTCTAAAGTTAAAAATAATTTCGATGACAGGTCCCGATGGACCGGATGGTAATAATGATAATAAAAGTTCTTTATTTGGGCGAGATTGAGACTATAAGTCTCCCATTCCATCTTCTCCATTATATCCCCACATTTCCGATAAACCGATCACGATCGACCTGTTGGTCACTATAGCTATATAGGGTCGAGGTCTACACACGCGGCAATTATGGAAGGAAACACGTGGTCAGGGCATCGACACCCACGCTGGCTCATTGGTGATTCTATACCACAAGGAATCCTCTGCATATTAATTCAGATAGCTACTATTTATTGTGATGTAATGTTTACCGAAACCTCTTAGACTCTCTGCTCCCAAGCATGGAATCAAACCCCGGATTAATTTTATCCAAGGTGGACGGCACCTTCTCCATCCTCCAGGGAGCTGGGTTATGCCGTCAATACTAAGAGGATTACATTTTGGATGCTGTGTTGTGGAGATTAGAGACATGGACACTGCTGCAAAAGGATATTAATTTCGAAAAAGATTTTGAGATATGGACAAGGTGAAGACAGACGTTTTCAGGTCAGTGTTGTGTTTACACACGAATTGGTGCCAAAAGGACTTGGAGGGAATCTGGAAGACTCAAATCTCAATCTACCCTATCGTGTTTTTCACAAAAAATATTATAGATATAGCAGATAGACACAATATACGAGAATAGATATTTGGAGGAAAAGTTTTCGCTGAACCTGGAACACTATGTGAATTTTTGTTATACTTTTAAATATCGTACTATTTTTATATGGGTACTTATATGTCACACTGTGAGTTCACAGAATTATTTGTCGTATCAAACGTTATTTGTAGCGCTTTGGTGTCACGAAGAAATATTTATTCTGTACTTATCAATTTTAAAAGCGCTTTTTTGAATGCCCATAGGCAAAAGAAGGTTTAGAAAGGATACAGACGCAGGCGTAACTTTGCGGTAGTTATTAATATAAAAAACTCCACGATAAAAAATGTTTACTAGATTACAAAACGAGAAAATAAATCACACGACCTGAAGATGTAGCTTTGCTATGAAACCATGGTCGTGTGATTTATTTTCTTTTTGTGCTCTAGTAAACGTTCCGTAAACGTTATCACCATCGCCTTTCATTTACCCTTCGGACAAAAAAATGAATACGCACTCCATGATTACCATCAATGAGATGAGCTGCATGACCAAATTTCCCTTCCAATCGTGGTAATAGGTCTCCTGGGATGTGAATTATCTCGCTAAATGTCCATTATGGTTGGGATTCACTGCGTACGTGACATGTTGCATACGTTGTTACGGAGACAGGATTGGATGCCAGGCAGGTAATCGCGGATTACACAGTATGTCGTAGTTCTCGGAAATGTATCATTTCTGGTTTCCAGAAAATTAACTGAAGGCATAATGAGTTCAGAAAATTAATTAAAACATTCGCAGTTCTTTATGTTTTATCGTCAATATTCTTAGTGATCGCCGCAAAAAGTTCTCGGACGTAGTCGAAGTTTTTTTTCACAGCTTGATGTTAGTTATTAGTCAGAACCGGGCGATGGTATCTTCGAAAAAAATATAGCATAAAATTAATACCTTCGTTACTCTAATCTTTCATCGACTGTAAGTTTCTTGAGAATAGTATACAGTGTTCTCTCTCTAAGCTGAGACCGCCCAATACTTTCTAAATATTGCCCAAGCAAATTTTGTAGCGTTCGCTTTTTCATGAGAAATTTGAATGCCTTCGGCTGTGTTTTTCGCCGATTTTATTACAAAAACACTCGTAAATGTCAGTTTGGTATAACTTCGTTCATCGAAAAATATTTAACTAATAAAAATCACAATAACTGTATTTCATTCTTTATAAATCATGGAACGACTCCATAAATTAAGCTCTCATTGTAATATTCTGCCCACCCCTCTTTTAAGTCGAAAAATAGAGAAGCCTTCATTCTCAAACTTTTTTAATAAAGGAAAAATTAGTTGAAACCACAGTGTATAAAGAATTGTAGCGCAATTTAAAGAATTGAAGGGAACATTCTAAAAGATGGAGAATATTTTATTGAAACGAAACATTTTTAATGAGGATAGGAAAGAGTGTAAAATGTTTCGACAAGAACAGGTTGTTATCTTGCTTATATATCCCGAATAATTAACATTAATTATGAATTATATGCATATGCTGAGCCTCCAATCGATAATAAATCACTTTGTATCTTATTATTACTCATTATACTGTTACTATATCTGGCTTAGCCGGGGCCCGAACCCTGACCTCTCATTTGCCAGGAGGTGGATCTAATCAATTGAGTTATGCTGTGGTCAATAGGTTTGAGCAACCTCCAGTAAAGTGGGAGATTCGGGTTCTGGTCCCAGCTACCTCAGGCTTTTTCGTTTTAACATATTTTTTTAATACCAAGCATATGTGATACACGAATTGCTTCTTTACGTTATCATACTTTCAATTTACACATATACGACGGGCTCTTTTTCCATGCTTCGCAACTCAATGGAAACCATTAAACATTTTCTCGTACTTCTCAATTTTTTAAATTTATAAACGGTGGTACGCGTTATAGCAGTTGAGATTTGTGGCTCCAGAACGAAGACTTGATTTTCCTATTTCGTTTTGAAGATTCTACCATACCTCTGGGTGAATGCAGACATACTCCAAGCTCTAATCATCGTCTGTGATGCCTAAGGTTTCGTCATATCATACCTAAAAAAATAAATCTGACACCTTTTGAGTCCTTTCATTGCGTAATCCGCTGAATACCGGTTGAATCGAGAGAGGAAAAATTTTACGATTCCCTTTTTAATAGAAAACCCTTCATGCGGACATCTCTCTCCGTTCCAGGCACGTGAAAAAATTATCCGTTAAGATCGAAACAGGAAAAAGGTGGAGAAAACAGACTGAAGAGGAAACTCGTTTTCTGTATAAGCATTCCAAGAGCCTCTTTGAAGATTGAATTCAAGGTCGGGGAGAAATAAAGCTAGGACACGGAATACCATTACTTCGTAAATGACTCGGTAGGAAGGATAGAAGAGGCAAGAAAGGTTATTGTGGTCCTCGAAGGAAAGCTATTGGGTCGAAAGAGGTCAGCAGCCAGAGGAATGGCGAATTCGGCGAGGTCAAAGAAACGGAGGAGAGAGGGGTAAATTGCCGAAAGGACCTTGCTATTGGAGTTTTAGGGAAAATGAAGAATTTCGTTGCTTGCAGGAAACGAAGGAGCAGTGGCGCGAAAGGGAATCTTTGCGATTTCTCTGGTAATGGTAGTACCTTAGATTTTGTGTGGGTCCCTACAAAACAAACACGGATACATTTTTCGGTTTAAGTTGAAGTAGTGATCCTGCTATCATGTGTAGTTAATAGATTTTCATTCGTCTTTTGGTAGAGGATTGAAAAAATTCTCATATCGGAGGAGATGGATCTAAACGTCAAATTTTCCAGATTTATTTATTTTATGAAAGTCACTTCACAACATTTAGCTCTTTGAGTAGAATATAGTATGGGAGTAGGAGCAATTAATTTTGATAAGATAAAATCATACTAGCTATGAGTATTGAAACATTTTAGTTTCGTGGCAGCGTACATTTTCATTTATTCAGAGTAATCGATATAAATTATTTATCCTCAATTTTTTATCAAAANATCTGCTAAAGCGATCAAGGCTCCGTTTTCTTAAATGATAAAACAATTCACTTCTTTAGAGTTACAGTAACTTCTTTTTTGACATAAGCTTATTTTACCATCGGAGGAGATGGTAACTTTGAAGAAAGAATCTTATCTTAGACGTAGATTTAATTTGACTCGGAGGCGAATCTTACCTTGGGGAGAGGCTTCGGCGGCTTGCAGTGAATGCAGGCTATTTCGGCAACAAGAGGAAGATAAGGTCGAGCGTAGGAGACGCTCGCGTGCGCATTCTGCAGAACAAAGCTCACGTTGGCGTACTGGTCCAATATGTTGGGCACGTCTGGTCCAAAGGCTTCTCTTACGATCCTCTGGAGGGCAAAGTCCACCAGGAGGATGTGGGACAAGTACGCCGCCGCGTGAAGCGCAGTGTTCACAACCCTTTGACCAAAACTCATATTCTCCGTGTACGGCTCGGAGAAAAATGGAGTGACCGAGTAGGGAATGGGACTCCCAGAAGCTGCGATGGAAACTACGTGGAATCCCACCGTGTTGATGTACATGAAAGGGATCCTGAATCTATGTGCGAAACCGAGGGCGCATTCTGGGAAAGCTCCGTCGGCTATGAGGAGATCAAAAGATTCACTCGGGTCTTGAATGATACTTCTAATTTCTGGGGAAGTTAGGAACATCCTGCAAGACTCCGAGGCGTACTGAACTGCCTCTGTAACCTGGAAGGTGCTTCTTCCTTCCAATCTTCTTCCCAAAAGGTCCCATTCGTTGAATTTCCGGACGTACTGGACGAGGCGAGGGGGGGCCACTTCCTCAATCGGGTTTGCCGGTTCTCCAGCAGGTGGGGGAGCGGATAAGAATCCTGCGTTGGAGTAGGAACTGAATTTGACCGCCGAAGACGACGCAGGGAGGGTTGTAGAGAAGGTGTTGTTGCTGAAATGGGCAACATGTCCCCCGCTCAGCATCAGTCTGCGAACTTGTGGGGACGGTTCTTGAGGCAGAGGGGATTCGCTTGGCGGAAAGGCACTCATTAAGGTCACAGAATGCCCTCTGCGTGTCATACCGCGACCAAGCTCGAGGAAGGGGATCTTGTGGCTCTTGGTCCCGCCCAAGGTGACCATTAGGATCCGGGCGCCGGAGGTGGAGTGGACGAGGAATACCAAAAGAGCGATCAGTCGGAGCCATCCCGTGGCATTTCTTGATCTGCCTTCAAGCATCATTGTTACGTCTTCGTTTCTTCAAGGCAACTGAGAAGGATAAGAAGAAAATAAGCGGTTAGTTCAAGGGACGAACTCTCTTTTGGGTGATTCGGGTGATTAGAAACAAAGTTTAATTTTTTCAATCCAGATCGATCGCTAAAATTCAATTGGTAGGGAAATGTAAATATTGTCAAAGATGAATTCGAAATTATGGAATGGTTGCTCGAGATAACGTTTCTATGGATGTTTTCTGTTCAAACAGAAAATTTCTTCTAGGTGATTCCGATTCAGCTTGCTCTCTGTTTTCCTTATATCTTTTTTTTTAGATGAAAAATTTCCCTTGGAAGTAGAATAACTGAAAAATGCAGTACGACGCATTCATTTTGTTTTCAAGTCAACCTATGCCTTCTTTTATTTTTTTATTAGAACCTTTCTGTTTAAGAAATTTGATACATTTTGTTTCTTGACACTGGGCGATTTTATTAAGTATGTGTTGCAAGGACGAAAACTGGAGGAGATCACCTTCTCCTTGAAGATAATCGATTGAAATCTGACATGTTTGTTCATATTATAGACTACTAGTATATAATGTATATTAATTATTAATCATTTTTTAAAGGTAGTCTGTAACTCATTTTAATATATTTTGATACTTTCATCATTATTCAATAAAGTTTTAGATTTACATTTGCTTCGCAGATTACAGATCCAATACTATTTAGAATAAACACATTAACGGCACACTATGAACTTGACTAAATACGCCCCTTATACTGAGAAATACAATATTGTAATGATGAAATAATTCTCTCTCTTAAGGAATTCATGATGAGTAATCTATGGATAAAATACTTTCTAATTTATGGACGATTTCAAATCAT